>PVJH01003950.1:0-133003 GCA_004026705.1 Nesogale talazaci
AAAAAACCCCCAAAATTATGAATTAGGTGGAGCATTTATACTTCTGTATTCAGCAGTTCAGATCACTCATCACTTCCCCTAAGGCTGTCCCCTGTCCCCTGGCCTAACTGATCTTTTCACTCTTTGAGACTTCCATCCTCTTTTCCAGAAAGACAGCACCTGCCAACTTGCAAGCATTGCTTCATCATCCCTTCCTTGTATCCCCATCTCTTGATTATCTCTGAATAGTTGCCTTTGTAAATTCCAAACTCTGCCTGGGTTTTTATCCTTAGTGATGGTCCCATACAGTATTTATCTTTTTGTGATTGACCAACCTAACTCAACTTAAAGTTCTCCATTTTTGTCCCTGTCATATTGCATTTTTTGATTTCATATTTTTTCATTTTTCAATGATGCATAGTACTCTATTGTATATATGTCCTAAAGTTTCTTTGTCCATTCTTCTACTGATGAATTTCTGTGGTGTTTCCAAATTTTTGCTATTTTGATCATTAACACTTATGACATGGGAATACATATATCTTCGCTTGCTCTCATGTTTATATTTATGTTGCTCTCATGTTGTATATATTTGTGGACCCACCAACTGCGTATGAATATTGCACTCAATACAAAGTCTCTCAATATTTGTTTTTGATTTTAGACATGGGAGTCATGTTGATGTAAGGTGGTGCCTTATCTTAGCGTTGAGTTTCATCTTCCTGACATTTAGTGATTGTGAGAAGTTTTCATGTAGTATTTTTATATATTGTCTTTGGTGAACTATCTGTTCATTTTCTTTCACCATTGAAATGGATTATACCTCTTTTATTGAAGTGCTGTTGATTTCTACAGATTTCTTTTTTAGAGATTATTACCTTGCATCTTGTGTCATGGTCAAAGAACTTTTCTTACTTCATAGATGCTCCTGTCAGCCTTCCCATAATGTCGTTTTCTGCATGTAGGCGTCTTATTTTTAGGAGGTCTCTGTCATTTGCATCAAATGATGCATTGCATTGTACATTATCTTTTTGAAGTATAGAAAGGCAAGAACATTATTTGAGGATTGACATGTGCCTGGCTCACATCATGGTATTTTCAATCATTTCACATGCATGTAAAATCTGGAAATTAAATAAGGGAAGCTGAAGAAGAATCAATGCATATGAATTACCATGATAGCAATGAATATTGAGAGTACCATGCCCTATCGAAGCACAGACACATCTTTCTTGGAAGAAGTACAGTGTGAATGCTCATTAGTGGTTACGAATGTAAGTCTTCTTCATCTTTGATACTTTGTATATGTGTCAAGAACCATGCTTGGTCATGTGGAGGTAAAGCAACAGGGCAGAATGTCCTCAACCAGATGGACTGAAACAGAAGCTGCAGCAATGGGCTCAAGTGTAAGAACCACGGTGAAGCCAGTTCAGCTCTGCATTTTATTTTATTCTGTTGTACATGGGGCCATCATGATTCACGAGAAACTCAATCGCGCTTGCGTGCATATTTAAAAAGGTATATCATCTTCTTTGCAAGTACTGGAGGTGTTGCTCCTTGCTCCTAACAAATCAAAAACCTCATTCCCTATTCACGTCAACCATTCTTTTTGTTTGTTATTGAAGACACCCATGGTAAACTATGAGTTGTTGGAAGATTATGTATATTCTTTATTATACAGTCTTTTCTTTACCAGAGAAAAGAAGATGGTTGTGCACAGATTTTCAACACAAGAGGAAGCCCCTTCACCCCAACCCACACTCACTCCTCTCACTCACTGCCATAGAATCACCTTTGAGATTCTCTCTTAAGCACTCTCAGTTCATTATTTCTTCCATTTGTTCAAAATCTACTCTTGTTAAAAAACATCTCATCTAACATCCATTATTATATTTTCCTCTTCCTACTGATCTTTTGTTTTGTTCACATGTGATGCCCTTGACTTCACCCCCAACTCCTCAGTTGTTCACTCAACAATGCTAGATGAATCAAATCTATTGTGGAAATGGTGTTGAACTTTGAGAAGTATACCCAATATTATACTTGGCATCTTGTTTACTTGTTTTAACTTTCTTCAGTTTCAACCTGAATTGCCATATGACCAACTGTTAGTTTTTTCTGCCTTGTGATTGATGATATTGAATTTTTCTGAAGTCTTTTCCCACAGATGTGATGGAGTTGATTCCTTGGCATTGTTCCATTGTTCATCTCTGTACACTCTGCTTTTATTATTGAACAAAGGTATTTACAATGAATAAGTCATTGGTCTTGCAAAATTTTGCCATGTGGTATCTGTATTTCCATTATCAAGGCCATATTGTCCAACTACTGATCCTCATTCTTTGTTTTCAACTTTGAGATTTCAATTACCAGCAATTATCAGTGCATCTTTCTTGCATTTTGATCAATTTCAGATTTCATAAGTAGGTGGAATTACTCATTTTCTTCACCTTTAATACTGATGCATAAATTTGAATATAGTCAAGCTCTCTGCCCTTATTTCTAAAGGTATGGATATAATACCACCACTGATATTTTTGTACTTCAAAATTGATCCTGAAATTGTTTATTTTATTTTATGTGTAATGACATTCCTCTTTTATTTGTCTCTCTTGACACAGGCTGACTTAATTCAAAGTGGTTAACACCAGTACATTTCAACTCACTAAAACCCAGACTCATTGCCATTCAGTCACTGCTGACTCACAGCAGCATCCTGTGTGTGTGAAACAATAACTATTTTGGGGAGCAGAAAGTCCAATCTTTTCCCCAGAGAGCTTCTGGTGGTTTCAAACTGCCAACCATGTGGAACTGCGCATTCAGAACTAAGATATTGATCTTTGTGGATTCTGTTTAATTTTTGAGGATGATCATATTTTATCCAGTTGTAGTGGATTCATACATTCCATGTCTTAATTACTGGTGGATGTCTGCAACTGTTTATTCTTATTTTGAATTATTCCTTAGCACCATATAAAGGTCCTAAAAGTTTTACCCCAAAGGGCAGTGTTAAGATCATCCCTACTTTGTGGAAGCAGCTCATTCCCATTGGTATTTTGAAAACCTTCTGATCTAAGTGAGTCATCTTGAGATGCCCAATCAGATTAAAAGATCCATTGTCATTCCTAAGGTTTGAATGACCAGTTTGGGTTTTCTCCAAGAGTCTATTTATTGTTGAATCTTCCTTCCTAATCTTCTCTGAGAACTAAGGTGTACCTGATTCAAGCCATGTTATTCTCCATTGTGTCACACGTGTCTGAAAATTGGTCATTGAATAAAGACAACTGAAGAAGAATTGATGCATTGGAACAATGGTGCTAAGAATACTGCAAGTACCATAGATGGCCAGAACAGGCACATCTTGGAAATCTTGAAAAAACTTGTTTTGCCAGAAGTATAGCCAGAATCTTCTATGGAGGCAAGAATGTCAGGGAAGACTTTTTTCTCCCCAGGGGAGAAGAAAAGCCTGCTTGGTAAAGCAGAGGGGCAGCAAAAACGAGGAAGGAACTGAACATTTCTTTGATCAAACAAATAAATATCTTGTCCTGAAAATCGTAAGGCTAGCTCTTCAAAAACAAAATTACTTCTTCAAGTTCATTCCTAATGTGGGTGTTTCCATCCCCAAATGTGGCTTCTTTAAGGTTATTAGATAATCACTAAGTGTAGATAATATTTCAGACTTGAATAAAGTCGCACTGAGTTGGGTTTTCCACTGTCTCATGCTGTACTTATGAGCGAGGCTGATGCCTTGATTTCCAGGGCCTAGTAGAGAAAATCCCCTTCGAATAATTTAGTCAGTTACTCTTCAGTTCAGGAAAAAACCTGAAAGTGGTCAATGTTGTCAAATCTAGATTTATTTATGTGTATTCTAAATATAAACACTATTGTCAGTATGATCGACTTCATATTCCAATTCAATATTCATATTTTCTTTCATGTTTAGCATATAGAATATCATGTATCATGTGGTATACCTTAGCTTCAGTTCTCCTGCATCCAGGTAAATATGCAAAAGTAACTTTAAAAATTTCAGAAGCCAACAGAGGGCAGTTCTATCCTGTATTAAAGGTACTCTGTGAGTGGATATTGACTCAATGAGTTTGGTTGGTTGGTCTGGTTTGTTTTGAGATTAGTAACTCAAGATTTGGCTTTGCCTCTCCCAAATGATAGCCCGGAGTCATGAGAAAATGCTTATTTTTCCTCAAGCATTTGTGATAAATTCTTTTCTGTAACTCAAATAAAATCAAAGTCCTATGGTAAGTATAAAATACTATGAGTACTTTATGAGATACTATGAGATACAGTGGCAACAAGCTCTGTATCTTTAAGTTGAATTTGGATGGAAATTGTTATTATTATTTAGTGTGGATTTATTGCAAAAAAAGTCTTTGTGTCTTTTCAATGATTAAAAGTTGCACATGGAGCAAACATGATTTTGATGAAAATTTTCTTAGAATAGTAATTGGTTGAATTTTTAAGAAAAATTAGCATAGCATTAAAGATCCATCAGTTATATTGTCTGTGCAGCAGCCTTTTATAACTCACTTACTGCCTGTGTTCAAATAATATTTGAAGGTAAAAAAGCTATTTTTGCAGAGGACTTAAACTGTTATATCCTCATCCTCTCATTATAATTCATTCTTTCACAGGATACAATTTACACATATGTCCTTTCAGTTTGTTAAAGGAAAAAAGTAAGCTGAACCTCGCCTCAACCTCTCAGTGGGACTAACATTCACACATACATTGAAAACTATATCATTGAGAATAGCATAAGATGCCAAGAGGTCTTTTTTCATTCATAAATCTTCATCATTGTAATACATTTTTGTGTATATCACATTTTTGCAAGAAATCTATCATAAAGTCCTACTTTACAATGTTGATGAAATATTTCTATAGCAAATATTTTTGCTGTAAAGATGAATGTAATGTGTCATGTAACATGAAATATTTTGACATTGGTATTGTACCTATTCAATTTCTTTGTCCTAGTCATATGTCCTGGGTTTTTAGTGTCAAGTAACCAAGTAAAATATATCAGTCACCAATTTTGCATCCTTTTCACTAATTCAAGTGCATGACAGAAGAGATGAAATGTTCATTATGTCAAGGGAAGCATGTGATTCCTTTGATTCTCAGAGATGCATCTTCCAGAATCAGACATCTCAGAAAGAAGCAGCAAAGAAGCACCTAAGTGGCAATGCAGAAATCTTGTTCTGCCTTACGTCATGCTTGAGTGTCCATGGCTTTTGTGACCTTCGAGTTTCATGCAATAGTAGACCAAGAAAAGTAATTTTCAAGACAAAATGGTGACTGACATTCAAATTATGCTTAACATTATCCAGAAAATAGAAAGAATAGGTTAGTTTAGGTGTGTTAAGACAAAGCAGGGACATGGGTTTCACTGGATCAGAATAAATATTGACTTATGGAATATTCCAGAGGACTTTAACCACTCTAGCAGTAACATAGCAAGGTTTTGTCCAAATATATTAATATTAATACTTTTTCTAGATGTGTTACTAAAAGTAGAATATATTTTTTATCCAGCCACACTAAGAAATTGTTATCTTTGGCAAGCTCAGGAGATCAACATTATCAATATTCTGAAAAATAAGACAGTAAGCTATTTAGTATGTACAGTTTGGAAATCAAAATAATTCTAGATCTTTTAGATTCTTTTGTAAGTTATGTCTCAGTCATTAAAATTTCTATTAACAAATTGTCATCTAAGAAATAACTGCTTGGAATATTTTCCAAACATTGTGTGTCTATTTCAGTTTTCAACATTAAACAAATAAACAATGGAAGTCCCAAATGCTCCTTTTCTTAAGTAATTTTTTAGAATCAACATGTAGGAACTTAATATTTTCACAAATGTAGCTTTCATACATTACTTATTATCATAAATTTTGCAGGTTACTATTTTCACTCATAGGTACAATCACTTGAAATGAAAATTTTAAAGTTGATATTTTTCTCCTGGAATTTAAAAACATTATTCTCCAATGTGTACTACTAATTTTTTTTACAATTTATGATTGGAAGTGTTTATTTATCTATTTAATTGTGTTTTAGAAAAAATCCTGAAGGGTTATTTCTATTTTATCAGAAATAAAATCCTAGGTAGAGGATGTCTAGAAAGATTATGTAAATACATATTATTCAAATATCACTTAAAATAGTCAAGATCCATGTTAACTCTTTTAGTTCATAAACTAATTTGATAAATGTCTTTTATATCATAATATTTAGGTACTGATAATTGATAAAGAAACATGCCTAGAAAGATGCAATGAATCATTGAGTTGTCCCACCAAAATACTCATGCAACACTTATGTAGAAAATAATTTTGTAGCAAGCTTAAGAAATCTTTGACCTGGCAATCTGCCCTACACTAAGGTGAACCTGACTCAAGCCTTGTTATGTTCAATTTTCTCATAAGTATGGGATAGTTGGATATTGAATAAAGAAAACTGTTGCATTTGAATTATGGTGCCAGTGAACAATAATGAAAGTATTATGGGTTACCAAAACAACAAACAAATCTGTGTTGGAAGAAGTATAGCCAAAATGTTTTGTAGAGAAAAGGGTGGCTCTTTGGTTATCTCAAAGAGTTGTCTTCCTTTTTCTTCCCTCTCTCCCACCCTTCCTCTCTCCCCCCCTCCCTCCTTCCCTTCCTTCTTTCCTTCCTTCCTTCCTTAGAGTTATAGTTAAAGCCATGAAGGTCAAGCTGTGCAATTGCAGCAGGTAGAAGATTTCTCCCAACAGGGGAGGCGCTCTGCCAGGATCAATGGAAAAGTTTTCCATTTCTTAATGTAACATGTGAATGAGCATTCCTTTCCAAGTGGAATCCCTGGCAGATAAATTGAATTGTTCTCTAAGAAACAAATCACCGAAAGGGTGGATCAGAAGGCATTCAAAAGAAAACAATGCAGTTAAATTCCAGAGGGCCATTACTGATTCATTTCATGCTGATATGATGGTCCAAAGGAATCAGAAGCCTAAAGTAAAAAGGCCTCAGGAGAACAGGCCATCTGAGCAGCCAGGGAATCAAGAAAGGCAAAGCTGCATCTGAAAAGACAGCAAAGACTGCAGGCTCTCACATAAGCAACCCCTTAGTGAAAGAATGATGGAAAAGGAGACTTTCAAGTAAAGATGCTTTCAGTGCAACTTGAACTTCTTTCTTCCATTTCACTGGTTTTTGCATACATGCTACCTCCTGAAATGTTGGAATGGTGACTAGTTCTTTTGGGTACAATAATTCTGTGTCTTCTTTCCATCTTTCATTATGTCCTTCAATGCTCAGTATTTTTCCCACAGGATCTTTTAATAGTACAACTCAAGGCTTGAGAATTTTTTTCTTGGGGTCTTTTAGTTTAAAATACGTCGAAGGTGTTCTTCTTTTTTGGTTTTCTAACTCTGGATCTTTGCACATTTCTTTTTCGTTGTTTTTTGGGTTTTTTTGTTTTCATTTTATTGGGGGTTCATACCATGCTTATCAAAATCCATACATGTTTTCATTGTATCAGTTCCCCATATTTCCCCTTCCCCATGAACCCTTAACATTTACAAATAGTCATTATTTTGTCATATTGTACACTGTCCGGTGGCCCTTCACCCACTTCCCTGTTGTCTGAACCTCAGGGAGGAGGTTATATGTAGATCCCTGCTATCCCCCTTTCTATTCCACCTTCCCTCCACTCTCCGGGTATCACCACTCTCACAACTGATCCTGAAGGAATCATATATATTGAATTATCCATATTTCTGGCACCTATCTCTACCAGTGTACACCCCTGATGTAGCTGGATTTGTAAGGTAGAATTGATAGGATCATGATGGCGGGGCAGGGGGAGGAAGCATATAAGAACTAGAGGAAAGTTGACTAGCTCATCTTCCCCCTGCAACCCCTCTGTAAGGGTAAGTCACTTCACCTACTGTTGAACTTTGGGTCCCCAATCTCTACTCTCCCTCATTTATAATGATATAATTTTTAGTTTTTTGATGCCTGATACCTGATCCCTTCAATAACTCATTGTTACTCGTACAGTTATGCTTCTTCCATGTGGGCTTTATTGCTTCTGAACTAGATGACTTCTTGTTTACTTTCAAGTCTTTAAGAACCCAGCCACTTTATCTTTTGATAGCCCAGCACCATCAGCTCACTTCTCCACATTTGCTTATACACACATTTGTCATTAGCAATCATATCAGGAAGGTGAACATGCAATGTTATGATTTTTAGTTCTCTGAAGCCTTGATCCTTTTGAAGAATTGATCCTTTGAAGAATTGTTCCTTTGAAGAATTGATCCTTTTGACACGTCGTGGTCATGCAAGCTGGTGTGCTTCTTCCATGTGGGCGTTGTTGCTTGTGAGTTAGGTGACTGATTGTTTATTTTAAAGCCCAAATGGTGCATCTTTTGATAGCCAGGCACCATCAGCATTCTTGACTACATTTGCTTATGCACACCTTTGTCTTCAGTGATCATGTCAGGAAGGTGAGCATCATGGAATGTCAATTTAATAGAACAAAGTGTTCTTATATTGAGGAAGTACTTGAGTGGAGGTCCAAGGTCCATCTGCTGTCCTAATACTAACCCTATAAGTACATGCCCATCGATCTATTTCCCCATCATCATATACAAATATGTTCACCTATGTATGTGCCTGTATTCATACCTCTATAAATGTCCTTTACGCCCCTCCCCAGTTCTTTCCTCTATTTCCTTTTACTTTCCTTTTGTTCCAATATCATGCTCAGCTTCCATTTGAGTTCCAGCATTTCAGACTAAAGATGTTCATAGGATTCTTCAATTTCTTCCTCCCTAGCTTTGTTGGTTGGTGCATAAATTTGAATAATAGTTGTATTGAGTGGATTTCTGTTGATGTGGATAAGTATAGTCCTATTACAGACAGGTTTTTACTTAAAGATAGATCTTGAAATGTCCTTTTTGAAGATAGACACAACACCATTTCTCTTGATTATTTCATTCCCAGAAAAATAAATCATATTATTTTCTGATTCAAAATGACCATTAAGAGTTCATTTCAGGTCATTAATGCCTACAAAGAGGAGACAGAGTTTACTAATGGTTAGTACTAGGCTGCTAACATAAAGTTCATCAGTTTGAAACCATCCATAAACAGTTACAATCTAGAAAACTTACAGGGGTAGTTATGCCCTCTCCTGAATTGAGATGATTTGGCCTTGACTAGCTGGCAGTGAGTTTGTTTTTTGCTTGTTTCTATGTTTACAATGCTCATTTTAATGTGTTCCTATTCCCTTTCATTTTTGACAACTTCCCATTTTCCTAAATTCATACTTTGTACATCCCAAGTTTGATTATTAATTGATATTATTGTTTGCCATCCTTCACACTTATAGCCACTTCCCATCAGCAAACAAAGATCCCAATGGCTTTACTCCATCCAAATCATCATAGTGGAAACTATTTTGAGAAGCCAGCTCTTCCTTGTGCCAACATAGGATGCCTTCTTATTTGAGGAACTCAATTTCAGCAGCATTTCCAACAATCTGCTATTTTTCCCCTTAAGACTTTTAGTGTCTGATGATGTTAAAGTTCTATTCATAAATTATTCATGGCTAATTTCTCAGAAGTGTACTGCTTATTCTTTTTTGTTGTTGTTAGTCTATTATTAATCTGAAACCTCAAAGGAAACCTGCTTTCTTTGGGTGACTATGCTGGAATTTGAAACACCAAATCATAGCAACAAACAAATCACCACAGTACAACAAACATATGCAAGTGGTAAATTAGGTGTTCTAGGAAAGAAATCGTAGAGAGATATACATGGGATTTTTTCTCAGTTTTCTTTAGTGAAAGAGTTTTGAAAATAGTGTATTATCAGTACCAGGATAATGGTATTTACCTAACCCTTTGATCCTATTGGATTTCCTCAGTTTAATTTCCTCTCATGTGTGCATGGATATGTGTGCATGTTACATTAGCAGGAGATCTTACTTGGAGTGGGGGGAACACTAATACAGTCATGTCCCTTTACATTAGGAGAAAAGACTTAGAAAGATAGAAGGAAGAAAATGATCATGTTGTGATATAGCTATGTTACATCTACAAACCAAACAATCAGTAGGTCTAGCAGAAGTTAGAACAGATAAGAAAGGACTTTTCCCTGGAGCGTTTGAAAGCACATGGACCTAGTATCAAACAAAGTTCATGCTACATGTTACATGGCTTAAGCATTGATCAATTTATGATGAAATGCACTTATAATCATCCTTTTAAAATAATTTATGTGTTTTTAAATGTAAATAGGAATGCATAGAAATATATATCTATGTGTTCATATATAAAATGTCCTATCCACAAGAACAAATAAAATTTATTTAGATACTGATAATAAAAGCCATTGATAATGCAATCATATATATATATATATATATATATATAATTGACTTACATCAGAGCTGACTTACTACAAAGATACCTGAAGGAAACTTGCTATAGTTTGGAAATAACTAGAATGAGTTCCCTGTGTGATGATGAATTTCTGCCTTTCAAGTAAGGGTTATCCTGAAAGATCTGCTTGTCTCTGAATATATAATCGCTATCAAAATATATAAAGAAAAAAACTAGTCCTGTAAATATTTGAGACTAGCAGGGATAACAGTATGATTTTAGGAAAGAGTGCAATTGCTTCCTTTATTTTAGGGTCAAGGTCACCACAGAGGGAAGTTTTCATTTGGACAGTGGCTACATTAAAAATAAAGGGTTATTGAGAAAGAACAACTCTTTGCAAGGAATTTCCTGTGGGGCTTTAGCAGAAAGTCATGCTATATGTGTCCCATGTCCTCCTCCTCCTATACTCACTTTAATCTATACCCATGAAGTTAACCCAGAAGGAAAACCAAACACTGCCTTTCAAAAAATAGGACATGATTAATGAACAATTGTCCCAATCACAAATGCAAAAGAAGTATGAATTAAATTTGATGAGTTAAATAAATATATAATATATGTTGATTATATGTATATTATATGTTGATTACACTTTTGCTGATTATATTTGTATTTGTGTATAGCCTTCTTTTGTCTCCACATTTATTTGTCCCTTACATGCACACAAGAACCACCTGAATGTCTATTCTGCCCAATACTGCTGCATCTCCACCAGCACAATTCTTGCAATAAACCTACTACCCAGATTTTCTTTTTGGTAATATGACATAAGAAAAATACCAGCAAGTATTCTGTTATTTGTAAATTTAAGTGTTTTGTGCTAAACACTCTATGTGCTTTAAACCAACTGACCTCTATAATCCATAGTATTGTTCACTGTTGAACAAAATGGAGATCTAGAATTCAATTATCTAGTAAGCTGTGAAGCAGAGGTCCTTATGTATATAAAACTCTATTCCCAATAAATTCTTAGATATATCATGCCTTGTCAGAATACATTCTGTATTTTAAAAAATCATAAGGCAGAAGTTAATTTTTTAAGGAAAGATTATACTTAATCATAAAGACTAGAATACCAGATGATAATGGGGTAAAGGTAGTTCAGTGGCAGTATTGTCCTCTTCCATGGTGAGGAACTTGACTTACTTGCAGACCAGTTTATCTCATGCTCCACCTATAATGGCCTGTCAATGGAAGCTTGCCAACTGTTATAATGCCGATTGGAATTCTATGTAGTTTCTAGGTCCTAACTGCAAGAAAGACCTGGTTGATTACCTCATGAAAACCAGTCAATGAAAACCCTATGGGTGGCAACGTTCCATCCCTCTACTGATCATTGAAATGATAGTTCTTTTGTGCATCATATTTCCATTAGTTTTGAGTCAAAAAGACAGTAAACAATGTTGTCCAGGTAGACTAGAGAAACAAATCCATAGACACTCAGAGGTATATGAGGGAGAGGTTTGTACATAAGAACAACTATTAAGAAAACTTACCAGACCAGTTCAGATCAAGTCCATAAGTGCGATATTAGCCCCTATGTCTGATACCAATCTATAAAATCCTCTTGAGACTCACAAAGCATATGTGATGGCACCAGGACCATCACAGGCCAGTGGGTACAGAGTCATCTCTATACATTCGTGGTAGAAGCATCTCAGAATTGGCAGGGTTCTCCCCATGGCTACTCTAGTTTCCAGGGTTCAGGGTCTATCAGCCTGCTACCATGTGTCTTGTCAGATGCAATGTCCCTAGGGAGTGAGTCTTGTGTCTTGTCAGTATATCATCTCCAAGGGACTGAGCAGTGAGTCTCTCAACCTATGGGGTCAATACTGCTGGATTTCTCAGAATGCTCAAGAGATCACATTGGCTATCTCCAGATTGTCAGACTAGGCTCCACTCCTACACTCTTAATCCTCAAATTGATACCAGGCTGTCACAAATGTGAATAAAATAATTTTATTAGACAGAAAGGCATTGACAGAGGCAAAAGAGATGTTAGAATAAAGGTCATGATACAACATTTGGTCTCCTCATGTCAAACCTGTATAATTCAAATACTGGGCCTTTCTTTAATTTACACCTCTAAAGACAAACAATGCTGCTTGTAGTAGCTGGGTTTCTTAGAGAAACAAAACCAGCAACATTCCCATGTATATAAGAAAGGACATATAACAAACTAAATTTATATCAAAGAGGCTTCCCAGCCATGTTCAATTCAAGTTCATGGGCCAGATGCTAGCCGGAGATTCCTCTAGTCACATTAAGGTGCCAACCAGTGAAGCAGGAAGATAAAGTGGGACGTTAGGAGTGCACCGTCACTTGACTCTAAGATCTGCAGGAACAAACAGGGGTGCAAGATGCTCCCAGGATCAGCCAGGCCACAAAAGCCACTGAACCCAAAAGCCAGACACAGGATCTAAGCAAGCAGAAAGGATAACAGGAAGAGAGCGCAACCAGTTACACTGTCTCTCTTACATATAGGTCCTACTTCCAAGTCGATACCATCAGGCTGTGTCCCAATTGAGAGGCTGGACTCTACCCACACTTTCCCTTAGGTGTATCAAGTTGACACAAAATTGAACTATCACACTAATGTGTCGTCTTGGCCTTTTGCTATAACATCCTTGTCATGGAAATTTGGTGACACTGGTAGACATAGCATCATTCCGAGTTTGGATCTTTAACCTGTCATCATTGTTGTTAGGTACCCATGAGTTGGTTTCAAAGCACGGGGATCCTATGGAGAGCAGAATGAACCAAGCCCTAGGCTATCCTCACAACTTTTATACTAGAGCCCGTAGTTGTAGGCTCGCTAGTCAGTCCAACTCCTTGAAGTTCTTTCTCTTTTCATGTTTGTCTTCTACTTTACCAAGCATGATGCCCTTTTCCTGGGGCTGATTTCTCCCAATAATATGTTTGACAAACTTGAAGCCACCCCACTAAGAAGCATTGTGACTGTCCTTCTAAGACAGATTTGTTCTTCTGGCAATCCATAGTACTTTAAATATTCTTCACCAGCACCATAATTCAAATGCATTGACTCTTCTGCTGTAGTCCTTATGCAATATTCTACTTTCACATGTATATGAGGACATTGACAATATCATGGCTTGGGCCAGATGCTCCTTAGTCTTCACAGTATCTACTTGTTTGCTTTCCATAGTGACCCAGAAGAAAATAATTTACAAGTATTTTACCCTTGCTATTTTGAAACAAAGAAAACCATAAAAATACCTATCATCTCTTTGAAAAGAGTTGAGAGGGTTTCTGTTCCAAATTTTCATTATAGCAGAAAATATATTTTCAAAGATTTTTATGGCATTTGTTTTTATGCATATGTATATAAGTGGTAAATTAATCTTTCAGAACATAACCTTATTACCTTCCTAGAGACAATTCAGAAGTTATATAATCTTCATGATAAATTCTGATCTACAAGAAATCAGATTTCTTCCTACTCCCACCCGAGCAGTGATGCCCAACCCCCACCCCAAAAAAGAAAGAAATCAGATTTCATATGATCTTTCCTTTTTTTATTACCCATAATCTGAAGCAGCCTCTTCCATTGTATAGCATTCTGAATACTATTTAGTAAAATTAGAAACTTTTAGAACTTTTTAAAATAAGTAGAAGCATAGAAACAAGCAAAACTAAAAACTAATCATCCATGATATTTTACCAAAGCACATATTAATTTCCAATAGAAATAAAGTTTTATTTCCAAATAATAGTGTTTATATAAATGGTAGAAACAATATAAGAAAATTTCTTGAGAATAATTTCCAGAAAAATAGTATTACCTACATTAAAATTTCCTCATTGAAAATCACCAAGTAGTTAGTTGAGCACAATGCCTTTTAATTGATCTTAATTCACTGTATAAAATTAAAAACCCCAACAAACTAGCAAAAGCGAAATGATTTTACATTGTAAGACAAGATAGAGATAGAGAAATAACTTACATTATTTTGTTTCTTTTGATTTTCCTAGTGAAGGCAAAGATGAATATAAATCCCCTGAATTTTTAGCCTGAAAGCTTCTTAAATATGCACTGCAATTAGAAATCATTTTATTTCACAAGTGATTTATGTAGAATATTGATACTGAGTACATATAAATTTTATGTATGACACTCAGTTGGTGTTCAATGATCTGTTATTAAAATCTCAAAAACTTCCAATGCAGCATCACACAAAAACAGACAATGAGGGATTCTTCCCAGATAAAGTTAAAAGGTCAATGAAGGCTGCAACATATTGAAAGCATTTCAAGATGAAGGGATTTTTCTCAAGGGGAACAAAAAAATTCTTGTGAATAATTGCTTCCAAAATGATCATTCCCTTCACAAGGAATTTTTGCTAAAATCTTTGCCTAAAATCCTCATGCCAGATTTGAAGCAAGTTTTATGTAAAAGTTCCTATAAAATTTTCCCTGGCTTTCATAACAATAGAACTTTTCTTTATGATATGGAATTGTGGCATTCAAGAGAATAAAGAGGGAGAAAGTTCATTCATCTTCTAAACTCACCTCTTTACCAGTCTTCTGATGCACTGCATCAGATCAGAATACATTTGGCAATGATTCATAGAGATGAAATATGTTGGCTGAGAAGTTATGCTATCTATTCCAGCTTAACTACAAACAGAGGAATCTTGCTTTTTTTGTCACTGGCAAGACGAAGATATTTTGAGCAGCTATGACAAAGATTGCAATTTAAAAATGAAGTTTAAATTTTCTTTATCCATAGATAAAGAACACAGTTTCAGTAAGTAGGCTCTGAGTCCAACACACTATAATGAGCTTTTGTTTCCGCTCCCAATTCCTCACAGTGTCTATTACAACTACTGACTTGGTTTACACAGAGGATTGTTAGGGACTATTTTTGAATGAGCCCAGGAAAAATGTTTGCTAAATGTGGACTGCACTAACTGAACTATACTCATGTTCATTATAATGATGCACATTATCATTTGTATTAATGAGAATAAGCAAGTATTCTGAAAGCCAATTACCTGTCAGGTACTGGATTGTATTTTACATTCTACACTCTATTGTTTCATGAGTTGTGGTTGATTGTTTTGGAATCAGTTTCAACTCCTCTTGACCTTATGCATAATAGGACATGACATTCCCTTGTCTTGTGCCAGTCTCACAATTGTTTTGCTTGAATTTATAGTTGGCAGCCAATCCTTTTAGCCAATCCTTTGTATCAATCCTTCTAGAGGAGAGTCTTTTTGACAATCCTCTATCCACCATGACATGCTATTCTAGGTCTTCCCTGATAGCATACCCGAAGTATATAAGATGAAGTCTCAGGATTCTGAGGATACTTCTAAGGAGCATTCTGGCTATCTCCCTCCAAGACGGATTTGAGTGACTGACCATACACTCACTATTTTTTACCAATTCTGTAGTTCCAAAGCAGTGACTCTCTAGTCTTCCACATTCATTGTAATTTTCGCGTGCAAATGAGGAAATTCAAAATATCATAGTTTTGGTCAAGGACAACCTAGTCTTCAAAGTGTCATCTTTGATTTTTAATACTTTAAGATCTTATGGAGATTATTTGACTTATACACTCTTTTGTTTGATATCTTGAATGCTGTTCTCATGAGTGTTCATTATGTATAAGGGCAAAAGGAAATTCTTGATAATTTTATTTTCTTTACTAATTTACTATAATATCATCTATCAGTCCAGTTATTAGGATTTTCTTTTTTTTACATTGAAAACATAATCTTTGATCTATATCAGTAATTACTTCAAGTTCTTTCGCTTTCAGAAAGTAAAGTTGTGTCATCTGTGTATGACAAATTATTGATTCATTTTGCCCTAATCTTGCCATCATATTCTTTTAACACAGTTCAGCTTCTCAGATTATTTGATGAGTATACAGATTGACCAAGTATGGTGAAAGGATCTAACCTGATGAGTACCTTTCTTGATTTAAAACCGTACAGCATTCTGGTTGTCTTGTTCTGTTCAATGGCCTGCCCCCGGTCTATGCACTGGTTCCACATGAGCTTAAAGACCTTGTCAGGAGATCTCACTCACCATTTTCACCTATGTGTGCTATGATCCACCCACTTGAACATCTTTGTACAGTCCAAAAGAACAAAATAAAATATCTTTCTGGTATTTGCCTTTCAGCAAAGGTCCTTGTGAAGTCAGCAATGGTATTCCTTGTTGAGTGCAATTTTTGGATCTGGTTTGAATCTCTGGACGCTCCCGGTCAATGGACTTCTATAAGTAATTGAGATGCTTAAACAAAGAGATGAAATGCTGGAAGAGCTGAGCAATCTATGCCAGATAAGTTGGAAGACAATTACGTGGCCAATGGCTAGAAGAGACTCAGGTAAAATTCACTTACCATCCACAATGTCATCGGAGAACTAGGGTGTCATGCAATTTTCACATGGTGAAAAGTGCCTTACTACATACATAACAAATGTCTAAATACAAGTAATATATTACAAGTAATATATTTGAATTGCTTTCCAGTATAGTGCTGCTTGATAACAATTCTTTCACTTCCAGAGCAATTATTTTCCTTTTACTCTTGTTGTCATCACTAACACTGGTTACTGAATTTTAGAGTCATCATGCATTTCATGGGAATCTTTTTTGAGAGGAATTAAACAATGTGATATCATAACAAAAATTAACAGATAACTGATAGATGAGATTGGAAGTTACTGCTTACAAGCTGAAACATGCATAGTATACGGTAAACTATTTTAGATACAAAGTACAATATAATACATATATACTGTAGTGAGGTAGACATTTCATATGAATGTCAGTGCATGTATATTATAGATGATCTATATTTCCCCAATAGATCTCTGATAGTGCAATCGTTCAGCATCTAGATGTTAACTAAAAGATTGGCATTTGAAAATCATCAGAGTCTATGTATATAGGAAAAACCTTCATGACCTGATATAGAAATATTATCATCTAGAGATATTTCTACTTCCCACGGGGCAGTTCTACCCTTTTCTCTATGATCATTATGAGTCAGACAGGTTAAAAGAAATGGGTATCATTTTTCACCATTATACACCTGGCAGGGTACCAGTAAAATGAGATATATTTGGTGCATGAAATAAGCTGTTTTATTTGCTATGTCAAGTTACATTTCCTGTATAGAATGTTTTCACTGGGATTTTAAAACTCTATTATCACTTTATGGTTATATATATATATATATATATATACATATATATACAGTAGGTCATTGTCCATGTTGCCACTATGGGGCACATGTCTGTGTGTGCTTACTTCAAATACAAATGATCAAATAAAATATAAAAAATGATCAGACACACTTATTGAGATCTCATGCAAGTTAAATTATGCTGAAGATAATTCACAAATGGTTACAGTGATACATCAGTTAAGAGTTACCAGAAATTGAAGCCAGATTCAAAAGAAAATGTAGAAGGATATTCATTGGTTGTATCAGATAAATCTTATCTGAAAGAGAGAAATAGCAAAAAAATATGTCTACCTCTTATTTATTTAATATCCCAAAGTATTAAGCTTTGTGGTTTATATCAAATGATGACTAGAATTGCAAACAATTGGAATTCTTAGTACATAGAGTTCTATGTACAATGCCATCTCAGTTGTTAAAATAGAACAAGAGGATATGTTCTGGTTTAAGATCAGAAAAGGTATGCATCTAGTTTTTGGCCTCTCACTATTACTTATTCTATGTAGGCTGAGTAAATAACTGGAAAGGTTGAGCTATCGAAAGAACATGACATCAGTATTGAAAGATTAATTAATACTTCATAGATTATAGATGATACAATCTTATTGAAAATGAAGAATGTGGCATTAATTTTTTATAAGAATTAACAGCAGCTTAAGAAGTGGGAATTTAAAATGTCCCAAATATCCAAATTCTCTAGTGTGCTATTCTGCTCCACTCCGTTCTGCTTTGAGTTTATCACCTGAATTCTGCTATTCCCAGAAATGTGACAGAGACAAAAGACTTTAAAGAAACGTCTTAATTTCTTTTTTTAAAGATTTGTCTAATGTGTTAAATTTACTTGGTATGTGCCTCCATAATCCATCTAATTTTAAAAATAATATATGACATAATTTAAGAATACATATTATAATTAATTAGAATCTACACACTTTAAGCACTTACATTCTTCATTTCTTTAAACAAGTGATGTGGTGGCTGCTGGTTACTCCCAAATCTTAAGGTCAGGTAAAGGTGAGCAAAATTAGGAGTACAGATCCAAAAGCTCAAAATGTCAAAAAGTCATAGATGCTCTTCTTGCTTCTACCAGTGCTCCATCATGAAACAGAGGTCTGGCTTTTCAGGAGTTGTGATTTATGTAGCTACTGAACAGTGGCACCAGCATATAGGCCCCGTCCAAGGGAAACAGAGTGGTGTCTTAAACCATGTCCTCATGTTAAGTCATAAAAGTAACTCAAAGAAACAAAGGGTGTGGCTTGGGTCACACCCACTAATAAAGTTTAGTTTAAAGATGCACCAGAGGAATAGAGTAGGACTTGGTTCACATTTTTTTATTAAATCAGCTCTTGATCTCAAACTAATTCTGCCAGTTAGGATGGTAGAGTTCCCTCTAAAATGGGATCATAGTCACATTAATATAGTCTAGAATTATAGTACACCACACAAGGAATTATGGCTAAAAGGGTCACATTAATTGACTAGTTCTCATAGATGACTTGTGTTCCTATTTTTTAAGACCAAACACCACAGCTTTCAGTATGGGTCACATTTCAGCAGAAACAAAACAATAAAAACTCACAATTGGGGCTGAGCCCTGGGGGTGTCGTGGTTCAGGGTGGGACTGCAGCCCACTGGGTTGGCAGTTCAAACCTAGCAGCAGATCTCCAGGAGCAAGGATGGGTCTCCCACTCCCAATGGAGGGCAGTAATGCACCCCCCCCCAAAAAAAACTCACAATTGGACCCATAGACAATATCATGGTTAGCATAGGAAAAGTAAACTTTGTGAAAGACTCAATTCACTTGTATCTATAATCAAGGCCCCATGCACATAGCAGTAATCAATGTTTTATTGTATTGGGAAAATCTCTTGCAAACATATATTTAAAATGTAAAACAGCAGAAAAGCCATTTTTAGTATTAAAGTCTGTCTTACTCAAGCCAAAGTATTTTAATTTCTTCCAAATGCATTTATAAGCTAGACAATGAATAAGAAAGACAGTAGATGAGTTGATGCATTTGGGTTACAGTTGGAAGACATTGCAGAAAAACAAACAGGTGGACAGCATACAGCTCCATCAAAATGACCCTTAGAAGCGAAGAGTTTTAGTCTTTGTCTCAAGCATTTAATGTATTAGTGGTTATCAAAAGGGGGGCATTTCCTGGAGGAGTACATTATGGATGGTAAAGAGAGTCAACAAAAATGGGGACGACAGGGTTGAGCCCCGGTGGCGAAAGTGGTTGAGTGCGGGACTGCAGCACGCGGGCTTGGCGGTTCAAACCCAGCGGCAGCTCTCAGGAGCAGCACTGGTAGCGCGGACGACCACCAGAGGCCATGATGCCCCGCCCCCAAAAGAAAAAAAAATAAATGGGGATGATAATCAATTAGGTTGATTGACATCATGGCTGTAAGAATGGTCTCAATGATAGTGCAGATGAAATGGACCTAACAGGGATTTGTTCTGTTGTGGAGAGGGTTGTAAATGGCAAAACAGATTTATTCACAGAGGAAGCCATGTGTTAAGAAAAAGTTCTATTTATATACATATATACATATACATATATACACATATATAATCTTCTCTATAATAAATGCATGTTCTTGGAAGGCAAAATGTGTTCAGTTCTATTCAATCTTATCATAGACAGCAAAATATAATTTTTATGATAATTATAATGAAGACTCAAGGATGAAAAACTGTGTTCCTATAATTTGTGACCCTCTATCATATTTGGAGACATACACCAGAGCCCACTATAGCAGTTTAGTCTGATCTAACTCAAGGTCAATTTATAGGCTGGACATGTCCCTATGGAACTTGAAAGATTGCAATCCGTTCTGAAGCCAACTTCCCCCTACATCTTTTTTCTATGGATGCAACTGGTGGGTTCAGATTTCAGAGCAACCTTTCAGCTACCATCCTTCTGATTAAGCCCAGGGCTACCAGAGCTTTTGGGGAAGATTTAAGGGATCTCAAATAACTTGATGCGATACTGCAGGAAATGCTTAATTCTAACAAACAAAATCAAGATAAAAAATGCTTTTTGAGACAACAGTCACAACAGGGAAAATTTTGGTTGTTTCTTTATTCTGAATAAACTCTATTAAACATCAGTAATGCAGAAATAAAAATAAAGGAAGGAAGAAAGAAAGACAGGAGGGAGGAAGGAAGGAAAGGAAAGGAAAGAGATTATTCCTTGAAGTGTTTCGAATGAGCAGAAACATCATAGAAAAGAAAGGTCACAAAGGAGAAAGGTATGAAAAGAATAAAAGATACAGCAGCACACTCCCCTGTGATGCTCTCCAATTTTAATAAGATAAAGTTAAAAATAATATGGTTTGTGTTTGTTTGTGTTTTTAAGTTTGGAGCTGTGTTTACAACTCAAATCACTTTAGATAAACAGAATTGGATTCAATCACACGTTTGACCAAGAGCTTTAATTCTAAGATTTGAAACAGTGGGTACTAGGACATTTGTTAATCTCTGAAATTACATACAAAATTAAATATTTGATTATTTTCGATGTTGGTCAGTAACTCCAGACCTTATAAAACATCCCTTTAAAACATTCAGGAATCATGAAAGTGAAAAGTTGGGGGAACAAAACACAGAAAATGATTCACCTTTAGAACCTCATGTCAAAAATGCTGCTCTCCTGAGAACTTTATCTCAGTCCCATGGGACCTATATCAGCCTGACAACTTTCTGAACTTTTACTTGCTACTTTTTTGCTTTTAAGTCACTACATATTCTAATTTGTTATGATAGCAATAGAAATATTCTAAACACCAAAACACAAGGAAGTCATTGACATCAATGATTTTTATTTATATTTTTATTTATAGTAACCATACAGAAGTGAATAAAGCTATTCCATTGATTATAATCCTAAGGACATAGACTAAATCAAATTTCTCATGAGGAGAAGCTGCTGGCTTTAATCGCAGATCTTTTGGTTAACAGCTGAACACTTAACCACTGAGGAACCAAGAAACATTAGAAAAAAAAATTATGTCTTAAATGTAATGCTTTCTGGAAGGCCTTTTATGAGATTTCTTTAGGAAGTTCCTGAATCCTTCTCATAATAAGTGAGACATATTCAATATCTATATATTGTCATCTTTCTAAAGTTATGAAATATCTTCCTTTAAATTTTAAGGTGAGTAACACTGATAATTTGGTCTGGATGTTCGCACTTAAGGAACAAAAAATTAGTTAATAAATTGCTTACTATAAGCCCATTTATTAGTAGCGAGCTTGTGAGCTAGCAGTTCCAACGACTAGCTGACCTCTGGAGAAAGGTAATGCTTTCTTTACCTATAAAAATATTCCACTTTTGAAGCTGAGAGCGTAGGCCTACCCTGCCCATATCGTTCCTAGAAGTTGGAATTGACACAATGATGATGAGCTTTCTTTCGGCTTCAAGTTAATTATAAATGTATAGAAGGGAGGCACACGGTAAAATTCTGAACACCTGTTGGCTCCCCAAACAGTCTTTTTTAAGTCCCAGCCCCTCATCTCATCAAGAAGGTAAACCAAAACAATGAGTCACAGCACTACCAACATTTTATGAAAACTAAATCCCCTGGTCATCCAGGTCTAATGTAGGAAAGACTTTGGCAGAAGTTTGTTTTATTTTCCTCTCTCCTTCTGTTTTTTTTTAAGTTATTTTATTTTTCTCTTTTGGTTTTCTGCACTATAAGGAGTTGTGGCTCTGAGGGTTAGATGTAGAGTTGTAATTGCAAGGCAGAGAGTTCCAACTCACCCACCACTCCTTGGGACAAAAAGGAGATATTTCTTTTTCCATTAGGATACAGATTTGGAGACCCTCTAGATGAGCTGCTAATAAGTCATAATTGACTTGGTTGCAGTGATTTCTGGTACAGTTTGCTACACTTCAAAGAATAATTTCAGGGGGGAAAATATGGCAATGTATCTCTCCCTTCTCTGCAAATATTCTGAGAGATCTTAGAGGTATTTTCTTAGTGCTCATAGAGTGAGATTGTGTCTCCAGCTTAGCACTGAAGAGATATCTGACTGAACTCTTGCTCAGCACACTTTTTTCTCTAAGTACTGCATTTCTTAAAATGCCTTTCCTTTCAAATATTTGCAAGTTATTCATTATTGTTCCTATAACATGAAATTCTATGGTCGAGATTAAAAGATACCTTGGAGAACATCCTATTCAACTCCAATTAAGACTTCTAAAACTTGTCCCATCAACTAGACCTAATCATGGGGAAAGAATCTTTGTTTTTGGCATCACTGCCCTCTGGTTTGAGTAGAAGGCCTTAGAAACTTGCTCCTGGAGAGCTGCTGCTGGATTTGAGCTGCCACGCCAGTGGGTCGCAGTCCTGCACTCAACCACTATGCCCCTGGGGCTCAGCTAGAGAAAGAACCTTAAGTCACAAGCTCACCCTTAAAGTTCTATATAGTATATCTATAGTGTGCATATGTAATTTATATGCATACATTGTGTATATATAGAGAGAGATATCCTCACTATCTTTATCATTATACTGTCCTTTGCCCTCTTGTTCTCAAATTACTATTTACTAATGACTGGTGGCCTAGTGGTTCCCTGCCAGGCTGCTACCTTCAAGATCAGCACTTTAAAAACACCAGCCACTCATCAGGAGAAATACAGAGCCCTCTACTGCTGTGAAGAATTATAGTATGGGCATCTCACAGGAGCAATTGTGCCTTCTTCTTTAATTTTATACATAATTTTAGGGCAAGCAAATGCTGTTCGTATCCATTATTTCAAATCTTAGAATCAAACTACTGGGTGAAATGTGCCAGTGAATGCAGTTTGCTTTATCTAAAGCCTCTTCAAGTGCTGAAAGCAAGGGTGCTGCTCTGTAGACTAAGGTGAACATGACCCAAATCTCTTCTTCTGTATTATATGCATGTGAAAGTTGGGGTTTTGAACCAGAAAGGCTGAAAAGGTATGGATGCATTTGAATGATGTTGGTGGTGAAGAATATTGAAAGTGCCATTCGCTGCCAAAAGAAACAGCTAATAAGACTTGGAAGAAGCAGTCAAAATGCGGCTTATAGGTTAGGATGAGGTAAGTTCTTTGCACATACTTTGGACAGCTCGTTAAGAGACATCAGTCTTGAGAAGGACACCCAACTAGCTATATGGACAGTCAGTGAATGGAAGGCCTGTGACCAGATGGATGGAAACAGGGACTATCACAATTTGTTCAACCATAGGAACAATTGTGACAGCGGCATTGGCTCAAAGAGGGGTTCCTTCTATTGTGCCTAGATTCTCTATGAATGGGAACCTACTCAAAAACACTAACAACAAAAATTATAATATTACAAAGGATCCTAGAAATGAATTGTTAAAGTGCTTGTAGATAACTGAAAGATTGGTAATTCAAACACTTCAGTCATTCCAAGAGAGAAAAATGTAGCAATAATTTTCTGTGATGATTATAGTCTTCAAAATTCTATCAGGCAGTTATGTTATCCTACAGGGTCTCTGTGAATCAAAATCTACTACGTAAGGCAATGATTTGATTTATTAGGGTAAGAAAATATAGAATATTTATCCTACATGCTTGGATATTCTTTATGATATTCAATTTCAAAACTATTTTACTATATTAATATAAGTATTCTGCAAGCATTTTTTAATTTAGTACATAGTAAGCATTTGGTAGTTGTGCATATTTGAATCAAAATATAATCAAGAAACAATCTGAAATATGCCATAATGTTAAAATAAGAGGATGAGGAAGACAATAAGAAAGACGTGGCTTTAAAAGCTCCTGGGTGGCGTTGATGTTGTCAACTTTTGTAAGTGGAGAGTCTACAGTCTGGGTGTACATTGATCTACAACTGTGGTTCTCCTGCATTAGTGGTTTCTGAGGTTTGGTACCTAGCTTCCATCCCCTGGGTTTCTGATTCAAAAATCTGGGGTGGGCCATGCTGGTATTGTTGCTAGGTTCTAACGCCTAGAACCCTGTGTACATCAGAGACCAGCACTGCGTGGCCCAGACACACTTACAGTGACGTTATGTTTGAGCCCATTGTTGCAGTCACTGTGTGAATCCACCAAGTTAAGGAACTTCCTCTTGTTTTTCAATTATTTTATTGGGAGCTCTTACAGCTCTTATAATATTTAATACATCATCTGTGGCAACATAATGCATCATAGGTACAAATACATATTTGTACACATAATGCCATATTCATGGAACTTCCTCTTTTAGCTTGACCTTTTTTGCCAAGTGGGATGTCTCCAGGACTTGTTTCTCCTAACAATGTATCCAAAGTACGTGAGATGAAGGTTCACTGTCTTTCCTTCTAAGAAACCTTCTGGATACACTTCCGATGTGTTTGCTTCTCTGGAACCCCATGGCATTTTCATATTCTTGCCAGCACAATAATTAAATATTCAATATTGTATTTCTAATATGTTTTTAGTGATACTAATAATTCTAACTGAGCCCAGGGATGGAAAGTTAAAAATTACTAGGCTATAAGAACTAAGTAGGTGCATTTGGTTGGTTTCATTTTGTTTATAACATAAAAGGAAAGAACAAAATTTATTTTAATACATTTTTTAATAAAAAAATTAAAAACAGAGAAAAAAAACCATTTTAATACTGAGAGAAATGATGATTTTGTAATGAAAGGTATAGATTTCTATCACATTAAATATCATAAAATCCATCCTTTAATATTTATATAAGTATTAGTA
The DNA here is from genome assembly GCA_004026705.1 of Nesogale talazaci. Classification (NCBI taxonomy): domain Eukaryota; kingdom Metazoa; phylum Chordata; class Mammalia; order Afrosoricida; family Tenrecidae; genus Nesogale; species Nesogale talazaci. Next base: position 25,365 of record PVJH01003950.1, read on the forward strand.
ATAAGTATATATGTTTAAAATAATTAGTAGTGCTAGTATATGTTAAAACATTTATTTGATGTCTGATATTTTTTTTAGTGGGGGGCATCACTGCCCTCTGGTGGGAATGGAAGGCCCAGTCTTGTTCCTGGAGAGCTGCTGCTGAATTTGAACCGCTAACCGAGTGGGCCGCAGTCCTGCACACAACCACTACACTACCAGGGCTCAGCCCCTGATGTCTGATATTAATTACATTTCAAAAACTAAATTTATTTATCAAACACTTCATTTTCCTTTATTTTAAAATGATGTTATGTATTTATTTTCAAAGCTATAGCTGTAGTTGTTTAATGCATTTACATTTTTAAAGTGGAAAAATAGTTATTAATTATTGGAGTAGATAGTTAATTATCTATTTTCTGAAGAGTTGAATGATGATGTGAGAATATTTTACTTTCTTTTAAAGACCCTGCTGTGCAAAAGATGACATATTTTAAATCTCTTATTTTTCATAACATTAGAAACCAGAAGAAAAAAATATTTTAAAGACCTGGTTCCCATGACAAGCATCTTTGTAGTTGAATGTACAAAATGCAAACTTTATACCAGTCATCATTATTCTAATTATCCAAAGTGATGATTTTTCCCCACCCCCAGTATTTATGTAAGACACAATCTTATTTAGAGGCGGACACCATCTGGAAAACTTGTTAGTGATCTGCCAGCTTTTCCTCTTGTCCAGTGACTCTCTGAGAATTGCAGTGGGTCTTCTCCTGGGGCTGTCACTGCAGACCAGGTGTTGGGGGACAGTCACATTCCCTGCAGTTTATTCAGGTAGAGTAATGAAGTTTTGGGGGAACAGCAGACCATAATTATCACATGGTCTCTTACTGTACCCCTCAAGATTAAGCAACTAGCACACATGGCTTAGAAAAGAAGTGATGGAAAAGAGGAAGTAATGAAAAAGTGTCCTCACACTCTTTAAGTTCCTATTTTAATATCTTAATGTAATTATAGAACAGAGCTATTGATAATCCTATTCTCTGGAAACTAGAAACAGTTTAAGATTTTCCCTGATATAAGGTAAACATATTTTAACACTAAAAATTTGCACTCAAATATTTGATTTAGTTGATTTTATATACTCATTATTTGCACATGTGTGCATGTAAGTACACATTTGGTTTTCAAAGAAGATTTATTGAGTTTTAATGTGAAAAGCACACATTTGTAAATATTAGTCATCTAAGACAATGATAAAGTTTCTGTTTGGCATTTTTTGCTGATATTTCCCCCTCATTGTACACTTTCTAAGTTATGATTTCTTGAGGGAATTATGTTTTTCTTTCTTTAGTGATAAGATCATACTATTTTAAATTAAAAGCAAACAGCTATAAACCTGAAAGTTCAAATATGTCCAACCTATTTTTTTCTGCTTTCAATGATTTTATAATGCTGTAAATATATTTTCATCTGGGAAAGTTCTTCATGTTTGTCCTTCACATAATATTATTTTATGCTCAAAATAGAAAACAATGTTGAAATATTTTGTTTGGTGTGGGTAATATTTAGCCCCTGTTGAATGGCAATAAAGTAAATTTAAATTAATTAAATTAATGCTCTAAGGGGTTGCAGGTAATATACTTGTCTGAGCAAAACATGGACTTTGTTATCTGATGATGCCTTACAAACTAATAAGTGCAAATATACTCAATGCATTTCATAAACTTCCAGTTTTAGTCAGTTTTGTTTTCAACTTAAATTGATGTAAATATGTTGAGTGCAAAACTTGTGGCTATGAGAATTATAGTTAACAGTTAAGAAGTTCACATAGTTCAAATATATACATCTATGTATCTCTATATATATATTTATAGCTATATGTCATCTATCTGTCTATGGAGATATCCTATATAACTTAGAAAGCAATCATAAAATGTGTGAAAGATATTGATGTGACATAATTATATGAACAAGGTAGGAAAGATCAATTAAGGAAGTGAAAATCCCCAAACTCTGTGTTAGTTACAGTTATTTATATAATTAAATTTATAATGATGCCTTTTTCTGAAGGATTTTGCATAATCTTTCCCTACTACACTGAAACTTCAGGATGAGTATAATCAAATCATCACTGTATTAGTAATTAATAATTCCTAATATAAATCAAATATAATACATTGCGAACTAGGGTGCACCTGACACAAAACATGATATTATCAATTGCCTCATATACATGGGAAAGCTGACAATGAATAAGGAAGAGCAGAGCATAATGGATGCATTTGCTTGATGGTGTTCAGAAGAATTAGTGAAAATACTCATGTTTTCCAGAAGAACACAGAAATCCATCTCTGAAGAAGCGCAACCAGAAGCGAGGATAGTGAGACTTCCTTTCATTCAGTGGATCATGTTATCAGGAATGTACTGTCCTTAAAAAAGAACAACAAGTTTGTTATAAAAAGAAAGTCAACAAAAAGAGGGAGACCTAAACAATGAAGATGGACTCAAGCTGCAACAAGGGACTCAAGTAAAATCATGATGGTGTGGATGGTCCAGGATGGAGCGGTTTCATTCCATTGCTACGAGTTGGGACTGACTCCATGCCACACAGGAACAATACTACTCTCCAGGCATTTGTCTTAGGTAAATGTGTCTGTGTTATGAATTTACACAAAACTAATTTTATCTATTGGTGTTGTTCAATTCTTTGCATTACAAAACTATTCAATTTATTATAAATAACTAATTATAAGAATACAGTAGAACTATTCTTTTAGGAATTGAGTTAGATTGATGGTTACCTGTGTTTCATTGACAATGCAAACATATTCAACTGTGTGGATCATTAAATTTTGTATATGACATTGGGAAAAATCAGAATCCCAGAGTGCTTAATTATGTTCCTGTTGATCTACTATTGAGACAAAGAAGCAATCCATCAAACAGTCCACAGAAAGAATGCATGGGTTAAAATCTGGAAGTGTGTGCATCAGGTTTGTATGGTTTCATCATACTTATATACATATATACATACTAACTAAATATATTTGGTAGAGACCCAATAGAAAAGGGCACCAGGCCTGGTCAAGTGGGTTGGGACATAGAATAATGTTTAAATGGTGCTGGACTAGGCACCGTTTCATTCTGTTGTACAGTCACTGTAAATATGAGCTGAATCAAAAGCATCCAACAACATACTGAATACATAAGCTTAGCTGCTAGCCTAGGTGAAGAATAATGCAACATCAGTATTGGAGGCAGACTTGTGATATGCAGATGACAGAACTTTGCTTGCTAAAAGCAAAGAGGACTTGAAACATTTACTGAGAAAGTTCAAAGCTTTCTATTTAGAGGTTCTGAAAAGATTGCATAACAATGTGTGGGAAAAAAAGGCCTGGTTTCTGGCAGATGGTGAGCTGATTTTGTCTCCGCCAATGCACCTGCTCACACAGCCATCTTAGCACACCCTTTTGGGGCATGAAAAGGCATACCCCATGCAATTTACTCATCACACTTCACTACCTGAGACTACTTTTAGTTTCTGTGAATGAAAAGGGACATGAAAGGACAGTGATTTGACAACATAGAAGAGTTGAAGAAAAAATTGAGGGAGGCGCTATCAGCCATCCAACAGATGAGCTTAAAAAATATTTCCAAAAATGGAATCAGAGATATGACAAACGTATTAAAGGGCAATGGAGAGTACTTTGAAGGTGATAAGGTTGCTTTTGTTTTGTAAAAAATAGATAAATGATGATGATAATAGATGATGATGATAGATAGATAGATGATGATGATAGATAGATAGATAGATAGATAGATAGATAGATAGATAGATAGATAGATAGAGTTTTGAAAAAGTTTTGGGGTGTTTTTTTTGTTTGGGGGGAATTATCAACTCATAATATCAGAAAAGATCAGTCTCTGGTGAATGACATTATGCTTGGTAAAATCAAAAATCAGTGAAGAAGTGAAAGAAACTCACAGAAGATGGATTGACATCATGTTTGCAACAATGATTTCAAATGGAAACAATTACATAAACAATTAATGTGAACTTTTGTTTTGTTTTATTTTGTTTTGTTTTATTTTATTACAAACCTTTAAATGTTAAATGTTTTACTTCCTACAAGTCAGTGATTACCACAAGGTGGGCAAAAGACATTGAAGTTACTTCTAATGTAATAAACTCCCCAATCTAAAAACACTTAATTTGTCTGTTGTGGCCCTGCTTGGCACATGCTCTCATGAGATTTGATTGCAACAACAAAATGTAAAGAAACTAGATGGTTCCTGCCTGTCAGAAAGAATAGTGTCTGGGGTCTTAAAGGCTTGTTTTCAAAGGAACAGTTATCTAAGTGAGGCACCAATTAAGTCTGCGTGGAAGAACATACAATGTGCTCACGATTTAAGCTCTGATAGATTTCCCTCTATTTTCATTCTGATTCTCTGCCCTCCTTCTGCTTTGGGTTTGTATTATTTACTTGTGATTCAATGATTATAAATAATAAAATCTAAATCTGAAAGAGGGAAGCCTATCAGAGCTTAAATGCAAGCACGTAGTTTGCAGAAGGTTACAGTTAACAGTGAAAGCTCAAACTCCTTTTGCTGGATGTACACATAGATTAAACCTCCGGAGAGTTCCCTCTGACTGTATTTGAGGGGTGGGAAGGGCCTTGTTATCAGGCAGAAAATACAGAATGACAATTATAGTAGATGTCGGTCAGGTTAAAATGTCACATTGGATTTGATCCCCCACAGAATACTTAAAAAAAAATTCTATTAGTTTTATAACATTCTTTTTTTTAAGTAAAAGGGAGATACACAGGGGTTAAGGCTTGGAAGAATCCCTCTAAACATCGATCAGGGATATTAATAGTATTGTTAGGTTAGGGTACACTAGAACATGGATTATAACAGATGTAGGTAGGTTAAAAGTCTAACACCTTATTATTTGATCTCCCTCTTGACTCTTTTTGACATTGTTCTAGTTTTTAACATTTTATGTTTTCTTTTCAACTGGGGTTTTTCTATGTTGTATTTTATTATTTCTGTTCACTTTCTTGAATCTTTGTTTTTGGCTTCTGGTTTGTTTATTTTTTGGTGTGTGGACTCCAGGATGGGTGAACATACATAGAGAACAAATGGATGGATGACTCATTTGGGGCAGCAGCTTGGGTAAAAATGGGGAGAAAATAACCAAGAGGATAAGAAAGATTAAAATGTCCTAAAGTTGGCTGAGGTCATGAGTGTAAACTGACCCTTAATACGGTTGAACTATTGAATTGTATATTTGTTTTATGTCTCAATAAAATTTTTTTAACAAATAATTTCTTCCTTTGAAAAAGTGAGGAGTCGCTGAGCCCTGGTGGTCTAGTGGTTGTGTGCAGGACTGCGGCCCAAAGGGTTGATAGTTCAAATCCAGCAGCAGCTCTCCAGAAGCAAGGCTGGGCTTCCTACTCCTACCAGGGCAGTGATGCCACATGCACACACAAAGAAAAACTGAAGAGTATGTATATAGTTTTATACCATGTCAAGATCTTGATAACTATTTCTCCTGTATATTAATCTGTGTTCTACTTTGTCACTCACCTAAGTAGTGGTTTCTTTAAGATATTTTTGAACAAATTTCTAATTTACACAGATAATGGATAGCTTCTTTAAAATTAAAAAAAATTCTTTGGAGAGAAAAGAAAAATCTAGGTATTAACAAAAATGACAGGTATTTGACAAAAATGCTCTTAATTTTGCAGAAAATATTTATGTATGAGATCACGTATTAACTATATTAGTGAAACTGTTTGTCTATTCTAATATCCTATGTGATTCTCCTTTTTATTAATCAGCAATGTGCTTCACTCATTACTAAATGAAAGGTCAGAGGTTCAAATCCACTAGTTGTAGGGCTGAGTCCCGGTGGCATAAGTGGTTGAGTGTGGGACTGTGGCCCTAGGGCTTGGTGGTTCCAAGCCAGTGGCAGCTCTCAGGAGCAGCACTGGGTAGCACCCAAGACCACCAGAGGCAGTGATGCCCCCCCCAAAAAATCCACTAGTTGTTCAGAAGGAAAAATGTGACAATATGTTTCTATAAAAGTTATACCTTTGAAATCCTGTGAGGAAGTTCTCTCCCATGTATTATTGCTAATAGTTAGAATTGACTTATAGCACACAAGAAGAAGAATAAGTATACATAACATATTGATAATCTGGTATAGGGACAGTGATTGAAACAAACTTTATAGAAATTATAGAAAAAAAAAAAAAAGGGGGCTGAGCCCTGGTGGCATAGTGGTTGTGTCTGCGGCCCACTGGGTTGGAGGTTCAAATCCAGCAGCAAGGCTGGGCCTCCTACTCCCACCACCAGAGGGCAGTGATAGCCCAAAAACCAAAAACCAAAATAAATAAATTAATTAATTAAAAAAAAAAAGAAATTATAGAAAAAACTTATAATTTCTAATTTATAGAAAAAGTTCATAGAAATAAACTTATTCCTCATAATTTATATTTCTAAACAAATAAAAAGCAGAATGAACTTCTGTGTACCTCTTCTAAACATTTTAATAGTGTTGCTCAAATTTTCCTCTGATTTGAATGTAATATCTAAAGGTAACATGAAATTAATACTGTACTATCTATCTTTAACTTTTGCTTCAGGTTGAAATTTCATGCTTTTTTTCTAAATAAAACCTTATCAAAATTCACAAACTTACCTGTAACCTAATGTGTATGAGTGTGCTTATGAATACAATTGAGAAAAATTATATTTTCTATCTTGGGCTCCCCAATTTATGAAAAAATCCAAATGAGAAGCTCTCTATCTTCAAGTAATGATTATTTTAATATCTAAAGTGGATTCAAATATTAATGAAAGTGATTTGTCCTTACAACTAGCAAGGAGGCATGGTGGCGTTATGGAGCTCGCATTGAAGCGCTAACAGCCAGGTCAGAATTTCAAACCCATCAACCTCTGTGGGGGTAAAAGATGAGACTGTCTGCTCCTACAAGGATTTAGTCTCAAAAACTCTGTAGAATGTTGCCGTGAATTGAAATATACGCAATAACAAAGGGTTTCCTTTGGGTATTCACAACTCTTTTAGAACGATGAGGATGATGAATATGAAATCAGAATCTCAGTTTATTCCACCTGTGGCTACTCACGAGCCCAGATGTCATAGTGCTTACCAATTGGGTTAGAATCCACAAGGTCCACAGATGGAAACCACCAGCTCCTCTGAGAGAAAGATAGTGCTTTCTATGCCCAAAATCAGTGACAGTCTTGGAACCTCACAGGGAAACTCAAACTTCAGTCTGGAGGGTCCTTATGAGTTGGCATGAACTCAATGGCAATGATCTGAGGATTGTGATAACTCAGGAATCTGCATGGAAAACTTCCTCTATGTAGATAAGTAGAGTAGAAATGAGATTCTGCTTTGCAGGTGGAACACATTGAAAGGTAAACATGGCTGAGCGTAGTCATAGAAATCCGAATTTCCAGAAAATTGATTTGACATAACCATATTTTCATGATATAGATTTGAGCATGAGTTCCCTTTATAAAATCTCTCTTTCTCATATTTTTATTAGATCATGATGCTTAAACTGTGCTGTTTTCAGGATCAGCAAATTTAACATCAGTCACTGGTACACTACAGAATAGATGGTATGGTGCATAAGCCTAGCTTCTCTGATCTCCTAATTCATAGATTACTTATTCCATTTACTTCTCTCTCCATGCTCAACTTTAGTTTATCTTTTCCTAGTTACTATGTCTGGGTTTCTTTTATTAATAAAGATAGACAATAGATACCTTTTGATAATATTTGTAGCCATAAATTGACAAGGAAATATCAGAAATTCAGGTTGGATTCAGAAGAGGACACGAAACAAGAGCCTATTATTGCTGATGTCAAATGTATGTGGGCTATAAAAATGTTTTCCTTATGTTTTATTGTATACATAAAGACATAACAAACTACATGTATGATGGCAAACATTGAGAAGAATGTAATTCCAGAATGTGTGATCATGCTCATGGGGAACCTGTACATGAATGAAATGGCAGTTGTACAAGCAGAAAAAGTAAACACTGCATGGTTTAAGTCAGAAAGGCTTGTGTCCAGATGGTATGCTCGCAGCATCCTTATGTAAACATTGTGCTGAGCAGATAGAGAAGTTGGATTTTATGAAGAAGAATGTGACATCAGGAAAGGAAGAAGCCTTCACTACCTGGTAGATAATACTGCTTCACTTAACTGAAAACGAGGAAGCCTTCACAGCCTGTCGGATAATACTACTTCACTTAATTGAAAATGGGGACTATTTGAAACACATGCTAATGAAGATCAAGGAATGCAGGCTTCAGTATGGATTACAACTCAAGAAAGAAGACCATAATTCTAGACCAAGAAGTAATGTAATTGTAAGAGGAGAAAGGAATGGTGTTACCAAGGATTTTATCTTGCTGGGATTCACATTCAATTCTAATGGAAGCAGCAGTCAAAAGACACAAAGATGCATTTCATTGAGTAATTTTGAGCAGAAAATCTCTTTCCAGTGTTGAAATCAAGGAAATCACTTCAAGGACTAAGAAGCACCTGAGCCAAGACCTGGCATTTTTAGTCAAACAAGTTCATTAGTGTATAACTCAATAGCTCAATCAAATTTTAAAAAGTTATACACTAGTCACCACAATCAACTTTAGAATGTTTTTTCATTCTTTTTTGCTTACCTATTAGGTCCTCACTTTCCTGCACCTTGTCATACCATACTCCCAAACAATGGTCCAACTACTGAATCTATATAGATCTACCTATTTTAGATTTCATATACAGAACAATATTTTGAAACAGAAACAAAACTCAACTAATAAGACTAACAAAGCTTCATCTATGGATGGGCTTTAGGTCATAAATTTTAGTTCTTTGATGTTTGATACCTGATACCTGATACCTGCGACACCTCATTGTCACACAGGCTGGTGTGCTTTTTCCATGTGGGCTAGATAGCCCCTTGTTTATTTTCAAGTCTTTAAGATCCCAGATGCTACATCTTTTGATAGCCAGGCACCATCAGCTTTCTTCACTACATTTGTTTATGCACACCTTTGTCTTCAGTGATCATGTCAGGAAGGTGAGCATCATGGAATGCCAATTTAATAGAACAAAGTGTTATTGTATTGAGGAAGTACTTGAGTGGAAATGCAAGGTCCATCTGCTGTCTTAATATTAACCCTACAAGTATATGCCCACAGATCTATTTCCCGATCATCATATATGTTCACCTATGTACATGCCTGTATTCAGACCTCTATATATGCCCTTTATCACCCTCCTGAGTTCTTTTCTCTATTTCCCTTTACTTTCCTCTTGTCCCACTATTATGCTCAGCTTCCATTTGGTTTTCCATTTGGGTTTCATCAACATCACCTGACAGAGGGTCGCAGGGAGGACATGAGACAGTCAACATACCGTGTAGCAACAAGAAAATATGCAACTTTCCTCTGGTCCTTAAATGCTTCCTCCCACACACTATTATGATCCCAACTCTACCTTACAAATCCAGCTAGATCAGGGGATGTACACAGGACCTGGAAACATGGGGAATTCAGGACAGATAATCCCCTCAGAATCAATGGTGTGAATGGTGACACTGGGAGAATAGAGGGAAGGTGGATTTGAAAGGGGGGAGGGACCAATTGCAGGGGTCTATCTATAACCTCCTCCCAGGGTTATGGAAAATAGCAAAGTGTGTGAAGGGATACATTGCAGAGTGTGCAATATGACAAACTCATGACAATTTGTAAATTATTAGGGGTTCATGGGGTAGGGGGGATGGGGAAGAAGGGGAAATATGGGGAGCTGATCCCAGGGACCTAAGTAGAAGGAGGATATTTTGAGAATGATGATGACATAAATGTAAAAATATGGTCTTTATACAATTGATGTATATATTGATCATGATAAGTTTTGTATGATCTCCCAATAAAATGATTTATTAAAAAAAGAAAAGAACAATGAAGACATATGTGATCCCAACTTCAGTAAGAAACATATTAACTGTAATTCTGTAAGCTCCTTCTACCAGTTTCTGCTCTTCAGTTAGAGTTTCATCAAGGTTGAAGTCTTAGAGGGTTCTAGAATTTTCTTTAAAAACATGACCCATTAAAATCTAATGTTGTGTGAGAGGCATTCTTCTCATATACTTATTGCAAAGTCTCAAAGATTTTGAAAGATGTCCACTTGAATTTTGTTAAAAATTTGTTATTAGTCTTAAACTTAAAATTATTTTTTCCATGTCACAAAATGAATCCATTTTTAAAAGGCATCCTATAAAGAATAGAGAGAGAATAGAACTGAAATAGCATGCTTTTACAACCACCCAAAAATGGCACCAACATATATAGGTTTTGTTTGCAATAAATCCATGTAAGTACAAAAAGAGCAATGCATAACAGAGAAAAACTCTAACTGAAAATGAAGAAGAAAATATTAAGATCTAGAACAAATTTTAAATATGTCAAAAGAGAGTTCAAATGATGAGGTATTACATTTTAAACTAACTGCATCTTCAATCCTCCACTTTTTAGTTCATTCTGCATGATAGTAAAGCTATTAACATGCATAGTATAAACTGAGGTAATTTTGGGGGTAGCATCATTGCCCTTTGGTGGGAGTGGGAGGCCCAGCCTTGCTGCTGGAGAGCTGCTGCTAGATTTGAATGCCAAACCATTGGGCCGCAGTCCCACACTCAAGCACTATGCCTCAGGGGCTCAACCCTAAACTGAAGTAATTTATCAAGGATTAATTCACAAATATTTCTCCTTAATGTTTTTAACTGAAACAACTTTTAATGGGCAAAAGGGAGATCAAATCATAAGCTATTATATTTGAGCCTAACTATATTTGCCATAAAATTTACAGAGCTCTCTGTCTGACTACCTTGCTATTCCCATCCCTTAGCAAGAATCAGAGGGGGTTCAGCAGAAGTTTAATCCATATTTGAACCCTGCAAATGAATTTCAGACTTCCATTGTCATATACAACCTTCTCTAAATCAGCTGTCCATAATGCAAGCTATTATGCCCTTCCCTCTTTTAGATTTGGACTATATTATTCACAATCCTTGGATCAAACTGACTGGTATGCTCCTTATTGTGAGCTTGATATCTCACTTAGATGGCTGCTTAATTGAAACAAGCCTTGAAGACCCCAGACGCTATTCTGTCTGATAGCTAGGCATCATCTAATTCCTTCAGCACACTTTTCTATAGCCCAGTGATCTTCAGTGATCACTTAGTGATCTCTTCATAAAGGTGGGTGGTGATCGGGTATGTGGCAGCAGACCAATCATGCTAAGACTGGAGCTAGAATTAATGGCAAGCACAAAACCATGTGATGATTTGTTTCATCACTCATTTGCCTATAAAAATGGCCATTGAATAAGAACGACCAAAGTAGAATCAATACATTTTGATGATGATTCTTACAAAACTATTGAAGTTCCAGAAACTGCCAAAAGGTACAACTGATTTGTCTTTGAAGATGTACTACTAGAATGCGCCTCCAAGACAAAGATGGCCAGTCATTGCCTTACATACTTCTTACAACTTATCCAGAGACAAGAGTCGGAGAAGAACATCATACTGTTAACGCAGAGGGGCAGTGAAAAGGAGGCAGGTCTCAATCGGATGGGTTGACATGGTTCTACGACAATGGGTTCGAGCACAGGGACAGTTGGGAGGGTGGCACAGGACCGGGCTGTGTTTGGTCCCTTATACATGGAATCCTCCAGGAGCTGGCACAAACTTGAAGGCACTTAATAACAGTCAGCCCTTTGGAGAAATGCACTCTGTTAAGGTTTTTTTTTATTGTAGAAATGTAAACACCAATCACCACTAAAACATGTAATATTGATGATAATATTTCTTTCTGTGCATAAAATATAATTTTCCCTAGAGTGAATTAGTTTCTTCATCCTAGTGCATAGTTCTTACATTCAATATATGTCATTCACAAACTATCCTGGAGTTTTCCATATATTTTCTTAATATGTTCTATCACTGTGGAAATGCTGTCAATTTTATATCCACTTAAAATAATCACAGAATTATGATCTGTTCTAGAGTGTACTGATTTTCTCACACAATAGTCACAAAATAGGTGCACTTCTAGACTTAGCCATTCTGATAATACAGGTAAAGACTTATACTACCATACTAAACCCTTCACTTTACTGTATTCTAAGTTTTTTAGGATTTTCTTGGTTCATTCTTTTTATTAATGGAACCTGTCTGAGACTTAAGGCAAAGATTGCACAGAAAACTACTCAGTTAGAAACTGCACCAAATATCATGAGAAATTCCAAGATAAAGAGGCATATAAACAGGAAAAACAGACATTGAAGAAGATTTTTAAAAAGATATACCATTAGGGAATAATGAACTAAAGCATCAGTGAGATTTCATTGTGTACCTATTAGAGTTTCTAAAATTAAAGCCCTGACAACATTGATAAGCTGTGTTGAGGACTTGCAGAGAAATGTACTGTTATTAATTGCTGCTAGGCATGCTAACTGATGCAATCATTTTAGATGTTGTCTGGAAGTTTCTTAAAAAAATAAAACATAATATTACCATATGATCCAACAGTAACCATTCTATATTATAATCTAAATTGCTAAAAACTTATGTTTACACAAAACCCGTGCACAAATGTTTATAGCTGATATAGTCAAAATCTCTAAGATACTGAAAATAACCAAGGTGGATTTCAATAGATGCATAGATAAACAAACCATGGTACATCACTGAAAAGGAATATTATTCTGTGATGAAAAGGAACTATGAAGTTATAAGAATAATTTATGATTCCACTTATATGTATTCTGGAAATGGCAAAATTAGTGAGATATTTAAAATTTCTTTGAATGTGGAAGGGTAAAAGTTAATGAAGCTGTGGGTCACAGGGCTTTTTGAGAGAACTGATTTTGTATGGTCAAAGAAGGGTGTTCACCATGACTGCTTACATGCTTCAAAATACATAGAATTTACAGCACAAAGAATGAAACTTAAGGGTCACTAAGCCTGTTACACTTGAGTCCACTGTTGCCACCACTTTGTCAATGCATAGCAACACAGCCATGGTGAAGCTGGAACAGGACCAAGCCATGTTTTGTTCTCTTGTACAAGGCATCATGAAGAATCTGAACCAACTTCAGACTATCCACCACCACCACCATGCCACCATTTTTGTCACATGTATCAAATAAGTGAAATAGGTTAACAAATGTTTATGCATTGGGCTCTGATTTGATTCAAGGTTGCAGTTTAAAGCCATCAGATTCTGCTCAGGGGAAAGACTAGAGTTTCAACTCCAGTAAGCATATACAGTCTCAGAAATACCCGGAAGCAGTTCTACCCTGTCTTTTAGGGTCACTACGAGTCCATATTGAGAGGATGACAGTGAGTTCAAATTTTACTTTTTTTTGAGTGTTCACAGAGAATGGATTATGAAAACTACTTTCTGCTCAAGTTTCTTGTAAATCTAGAAATTATTTTAAAGCAACTTGTATTATTTTTTTAAGTAAAGATCAGGTTGATTTTAGGGGATGTTGATGCATGTGGTATCTTTATGGTAAAATCACAAATATGTGTTACTCTATCTGACTTTAGAATTCTGAGTCGGTTATTTGAGAAGTCATTTGATTTCTCACATTCAGTGTTATTTTGAATACTGTATGGCTAAAATCGTTGCTAATTCTCATTTTGCAAATGAATTCCCCTTAACTCTGGAACTTAAGAATCTTCTTTTTGTACCTGGTGCTATAATACTTAACTACCTTGATTTCTATCCATTAGGTTTATTACTTGTTGATTTCTTTTAGCCAGAAAAAATATAATCTTCAACATGTCTTAATTTTTTTTATCAATTTATTCTTTAATATTATTTCAATCCCTTGGTCATTTTAAAATTTTTTTTCTAATTTTATTTTATTTTTTTAATGCACCACTGCCCTCGGGTGGTGGGAGTAGGAGGCCCAGACTTTGCTTCTGTGGAGCTGGAATGGAACCTCCATCCCAGTGGACCCCAGTCACGCACACAACCACTACGCCACCAGGGCTCAGCCCAGGTCTTTGTTTTCTTTTAATAAAGTTGTCCTACTCTAATTTTGGACTTCCAGGAAAGATATTCTTGTTATTTTTTTATTCCTTTACCTAATCTCTGTCTCTTCTATTTTCTATTTTCTTCAGTCTGTCTTCCAAAATATGTAGTATGCTTACATATCTGCTATCATATTTTGAATTTTCACATAATTTTTCAATTATGCAAATGTCTTTCCATATCTTCCTGTTCAGTTTTAACATGTGTAATGTTAGTGATTATGTCTTTGACATTTCCTTCTTCAATATTATCTGTGATTTCAAACTAACCTTGAAACGAAAAAAATATTGACTATAAAGTGAGTGCAATTGTTGATCTTTCATGAAAAGAATCACTACCTAGTCACATTTTAAAGATGTTAATCAGGCGCTTTTTTTTTTGTTTACCAAACACTGTCCAAAATCTAACCTACAGCAATTAAATCAATTGTGATCAGAGGCCCTATGTAAGGTTAGAAGACTGTAAAACTTTACAGGAGGATACAGTGTCATTTTTCTCCTCCCCGATGAGATGATGGGTTTGAACCACTGGCCTTGTGATTAGCAGCCTAGTAATACACAACACAACAATAAAGTGTTGATAAAATCATATAGTAAAGATAATAACTCTGTGATCTGTATCAGACACATTATAGAGAATTTTGACATTTATTAAATAACAGATTTGAGACAATGATATTTATTACCTACCATCTGCTTAAAGTTTTCCATTTATATGCTGCTTTCAAATTTATAAAATGTTTCCAAATGTATTCTTATGTGGTTTACCTAGTTTTATTTTTAAAACTTGTGCATAAAGTAAATATAAAACATATAATAGACAATAAAATCTAGTATTCAGAACAAATGATGCTTTGAGGTACTTAGCTATTCATCAAGTTTACTTGGACACAATATGCATTTTAGGGTAAAAGCTTAATAGTCCTGAGCATAAATGTTTTCTCTCTTTATACTTTATCTGAACTACTGTAGAGAATAGCATCTTCTGAAGAAATTTTCTTAAAATATGTACAGGTAGCATGTTATGTAAATGTACATTAAACACCCAGTCATATATACATTCTGCTACATGACATATGCCTAGATGATCCTGTGGGTTAGAAGTTGGATGCCAACTGCAAGGTCAGCATTTCAATCCCACCAGCTGTTCCTCAGAGAATATGGAGGTTCTGCTATCATGAAGGTTTTCAGCTGAGGAATCTTAAGCGAAGTTACTATGACATAAGACCAACCACAGTAAATGGCATTGAGTTTTTGGATATAATGAAAAAAGTACATATATAGAATCTAATGTACATATTTATCTCTAGCTGTATAACTATCAGTATATCTATCTATGAGAAAATTTTGCTTCAAAACGCAAATAAAACATCAGATTCTGACTTGACACACGTGATTTACATAAACACAAGCAGTTCACTCAGCGTTAGTTGACGTGGTGAGTACACGTTGTTTACACCTTTTTCATCTGGGTTCCAAGCGTTTTTCTATAGTTTTCTTAGATTTCGTGGCTTTTTGTTCTGTTTTTAGATTTAAAAAATGCATGAGTCCTAGAAAATAGTTTTTTTTAAGAGAATCATCATGATAAGGAATTAGTTAACAGTGTTATTGAAATTACTGATGATAATTGAGTAAACCCTTTTAGAAAATGCTTACGGAAACGCCAAAAGCAAACCAGTTTTTTAGAGAAAGCCAGTCAGGTCCTAGTGAAAAAAAAGGCAAAGAAGGGGGAAAACTTCTGAGAAGCAGCTATCCGCTGATTTTCTAGACGGGATTACCCTTCCAAACGATGACTCCCCAGACCTCCTCTCCACATCCATGTCCACAGATCCAGATCCTCATCAATCTCCAGGTATGGGCTATACTGTAGTGGTTAAACAAACTTTTTTTAATTGTGTTTCCTATTTAAATTGTATTATTTAACTCTGAACTTATTTACTTTCAAATTCCTGTGTAATGCCTCATATAAAAGGTCAAGGTTAGGGTAAAAACTTCATGGTCAAGAACAAATTAATCCATTTTCACTTATTTCCTATGGGAAAAACTGATTCTGAATTGAACTACAAATGCATCACATCACGATTCTCCTTCTAGAATGGATAAATTTCAGGGTCCCAGGCTCAATGATAGATGATAAGAGAGATAAAGAGATGATAGAGAGATAGATATAAATAGATAGAATGAATCTATGCTGGGCAAAATTTAGCAGATTTTAAGGAATAAATAATGAGTTTTTATTGCCTTAAGAAACTGTACATATGGTTGTGGAGATAGAGGGTTTTCAAAAGGAAACAGAAAAATGAAAACTAATGAGGAATATGTAGAGCAAAAACTGGAGCTCTATCCGTCACACGATGAAGACTGAACCTTCAAAGAAAAAAGTTAGATAAGTTTTGATAAAGACAAGGTATGACAACTGAGTTGAAAGAAAGAAATAGTTGAAGAGGGACTATGATGTCTAAGAAATTCTCAAACTGATGAACAGCATGACCAAAAATATGTATGGGACATGACTATCCAAAGATATAGTATAATCTAACCTGGAGTATGAAATATTTATATGAAAATTTGGGCATGTAAAAGTGGAATGCTTGATCAAGTAGTGGATGTATTTGTATGTTAGAATGAGTTGCACTGAAAGGGGCAATGGACAGTCACTGGAGTTTTGTTTTTTAAATAGGAAGTTATGTGATCAAATCCCTGTTTCTTTAACAAAGTAAAGCTATTGTATGACAGAGTATGCAAAGTCTCTGCCAGCTTCCAGCAATGCTTGCTGTGTGTATCAAAGGTGGTGCCCAGGACAGAGTGGAAACAAGGAAGAGGGAGGAAAGGGTAGCTTTGCAAATTGCTGCTGAGGTTAAGTCAGGTGCCTTCAATGCTGATGCAAACTCACACAGAAAGTGAAAAGGAGTCACAAGGGACTCTGGATGGTTCTTTCTGGATGATGGGAATACTCCAATTTTAAGCAATATGAGGCGACAGCTATGGTGGGGGGGGGGATTCACATTTAAGAAATTGACCAGACAGTTTTACCAATAATTACAAATAACATTTTCCTTAATACAACTAAAATAAATGCAATAAGGGTGACTGGTGTGTTGCCTTCCCATAAGCCAAAGAAATTTTTCTCACATTCTATTGCATTTCCATTTCATGTTGAAAGCATAAATTGTATTTAATGTTTTATCAATGTGGCAAATATGGCTTATCAGAATATTACATTGGATATTCATGTCACAGAATCACATTATTTTTTAAAAAAAGCAAGGTTTGTGAAATGGAACTTTTCTGCTGCTGCCAATAATAACTTCTTTGATGAGGACTAAATAAATAGTTTTTGGCCACATTTTACACAAGTCATATTGAATTTGGACGGTCAGGTGAGGAATTTATTCTCTGCAGTAAAGTTCTACCACTCTTGAGAACACAGGCAGCCCCAAATTATATCAAATTCAGTTCTTAAATCTATCTGTAACTGAAGTTTGTATGTAAATTTGAAGAGTTAGGTACAGTCTTAACTAATATGAGTAAAACACTTATCCTAGTATATAGTGTAACTTTTTATGAATAATAAACATTAAAGAAACACTTCAAGGAATATTAAAATATATTTAATGTACTAAATTTAAAATATTTTGATTGACTTAGCAAAGTAACACTACTTTGTCATTATAAATCACTAACAATACAATGAATTTTTAATGCAATATGGGTAATTGGTTCATAACTATGGGTTGAATACAAGTCACAAAGCATCCACCTGTATTCAAAAGAAAGCATTGCCAGAAATCCAAAATACAACTTCCAGAATGGTTGTGTTCATTGACAATCTGATTGTAATGAGTTAGGGCCTCCCATGGTGACTTGGAAGGATCAAATCCTTCTCAGACTTTTAGTAAAGTCTATCTAATGCTTTCCTTGTAATATATGTGCACATTCACCTTGGCTTTTCTATGCACATGCACCCTTCAAGACATACTGCTTCATTTGATATTTGACAGATGTCAGGTTATTTTTTCAAATATCTTAAGAATAGCAAAGTAAAACACATCTTGCAGAGTACGCATCCCCATGTGAATTTTAAGGAGCACAAACACTACCTTTGATTCATTTACATGAATCAAAATTCTATGCTGCATATGACATCTGATGTTCAAAAGACAGCTGAGTATCTCTCTGGTCTTTGATTTATCAGACGCAGAATAACAATCTTAACTAATTATAATCATTACCATCCCCTCCAAAGATTTAGATCAATTCAAAAACCAGCTATCTGCTCTTAAAATGTACTCTGAATACGAAAAGGAAAAGGAAGCTAGAGAATCCAGGTGCTGAAACATTTAGTCCAGTACCCTCAATGATCAGATGAGAACGCATGGCTCAAGGAGGCTGGGCACTTTATACAGGGTGGCCTTGCAGCTCCAGATAGTGCCAAGAGAAGTGCTGAGACATCAGCTTCAAAATTGAATTCTCCTTCCACTTGAAAATAATCGGCTTAAAAAAATGTCTGCTTGTTCCCATCAAAATGAGTTTCATGGAAGTTCCACTATAGGAACTAGAATTCACTACAGACTCAGTTTCATGCTATTTAATGTAACAATCATTAGTCATTTACTTGTGTTACATTAGTGAAGTGTTGAAGGAAGTACTTCTGTACCATTACTTCAATTAATTGAGGTCTTATTCTATTCCAGTAAAGTTATTTGTTTATATTATTTTATTTTATGCACATGTACATATATGTACATCTATTTATTCAATACAAAATTATAAAATGTAAAATACTCATTTATAGATAAGGATACTTTTATTAAGTGTCATTAAGACATTTATGTTTCACGCTAGTTATCAAGTGGCAGGAACAGGATTTGAACCTATGTTTTTCTGACGACAATCTGTATGTCTTTATTCATTACACAACACACTGTACAATGATGAAACTAAAAGGATTTGATTACTTAACACACAGGGGCTTTGCACCACCAGGTCAGATACATAGATACAGACACATTGACAGAGTCCTCGTGATACAACAGTAAAGGCACACAGCTGCTAGCTGAAAGTTGGAAGTTCAAACTTACTCCTGGAATAAAACTTACTCCTGGTGTTGGCTCACTGAGATCAAAAACTGGAGATCTGATCAGATCATGAGAGTTACAAGAATCTCATGGTAAAATTCAATCCCTCATGTGGAGTTGCTCTGAGTACAAAATCAACCTTCTGACATCCAAAACAACATGATATATATTTTCTCACACACACATGAGCATATATGTATGCCCACATGCACACACATATAGACATGCATATACCACCATTAATAATGTGAAATAAACCAGACCCTGAACATGATTCCATATATTCAAATAATTTAAATAATGTTCATCAATTTCATGTATAGTTGAATAAAAGTTTTGAAAATAATTCTCAGAAAGATAGTTAACCATTTTTTTCTCAGACTATTTTCTTAAAATTTTAATAGCCTCTCTCCTAAGTCACTAACTTTACAGCAGGGTGAATGTATCATGGGGGATATGTTTGATAGGTAGTTCATGATATCTTTATAAACTTACATTTCTAAAATAAAATGTGCTATTTCTGACAGAAAAATATTAAGTGACTTTTTTCTTGAGTTTCTTTCTCTAACCCTCTGTACTATTATTATCAAACCTCTGTACATATTACCTGTTTATAGATCATGTCAGAGATTAATGCTAAAGAGGAAATAAATATTAAGACACTTGTAGCCTTATCTAGGCTTCAATTTGAAGCACAGTAATTTTCCAGTTTTGACTGAAGTTTTTTTTTTTTCTTAATTGAGGTCATTACTGCCTGTCAGAGAAAATGAACACGCTTGAATTCCTTAGATAGGTGAAAATGTAATTTCTCACCTGAACAAATCACTAATCTTAGAATATTATCTGAACTATTGATTTCTGCAAATCACACCATCTTATTTAGATCCATTTAAAAGTATGTAATTTAACAATGACAGAAATTTCCCTGGTTATATGTGATCATCTTAAGATAGTAGATAGGCATGATAGCTATAACTCAGGTGTCTGTGGGAAAACTGAGATATGGCTTACTTAAGCATTGTCTGGTTTGGGCATTTCTGTGTCGGTACAATCTTACATGGTAACTAGGTAATTTCTTACAGGTTAAAAGTACTATGCAGAGAAGGATGTCATTTGGTTTGATTTATGACTTGCGACTTTAGCTGAATAACCTGAGTCTATTGCTTAGCTATGCAAAGATTAGATTTCCTCATGTGTGAAATGGAGAATGGAAATTAATGAATTCATATATTCATTTTGATAACACTTTAGTTCTAGAAGTACCCAGCACATACAAAAAGAGGAGGCTAACAGATTATATCAGCCTCTTGGAGCTTCCCTCAATAAAGTAGGTGATGTTCCCCAAGCATTTCTGGGCAACATTGTCAAGATACAACAAAGGAGATGTACTCATGGTGGAGAGGCCTTTGATGAGAAACTCTCTACTTTTATCAGGTTGTCAGATGAAGGCATTCCTGATGAGTTCAGTGGTGAGCTAAGAACTGAAAGACAAAGAACAGTTAACCAATACAAAGAAGGAGGCGTGTATATTTTGTTTTAGGTAATAGATATGAAGAACCCCGAAGTAGAATGCAGCAGATACAAGGAACAGAAAAAAATAATAAGAAACTGGTGTTAGTTGAATGGAGAGTGTATCTTTGTTTATGTGTACTCACATATTGATCTGTGAAAATTTTATATAAAGCATAAATTTTAAACTGTAAATAGAATTTTAATTTACAAATGATTTTTGTAATTCTTTTAAGAGCTATCAATATATCTTCCTATGGACCATATATATCTTCTTATGTAAATTCATATGAAATATAAGTTTAAAGTGTTCCAGATTATAAATATTTGGTTTATTCTAAACAAAATATGTGAACAAAATATCTCCGTGATCTATGACTGGCTGCAGATAAATTATTTCTGTATATATGCCTTACTTGAATGACTTCAAATATAAAGGATATTTTTTGTGCCATGAGAAAATCATTCTACAGTAGGACTAATACAAAAATCTTGAAGAAAACTTAAGTGGACATCTTCTCGGTTCATTGATACTTTATTACAAGTTCACAGAAATTCAGCCCCAATGGTTTTTAGAGGGATCATGAATATTACAGAGAATCAGAAGACTTTAAAGATGATTTAAGAGGGAAGATCATCAACACTGACAAAGATAGAAAATGGTCCAGTCTGATAGGATAAAAACGTCGAAGGTCCATGGGTATGGTGATCCCAACAGATGGAATCACGCCTGCTTTGTTATTTTCTATTTTAAGGGAATACCTTGGCTTCAGCAAATTATTGGCTTAGTGAATGCTAATAGAGTTGCAAGATTAGCTAGTTAAAATACCTTTTTTTATCAGTCTTTGAAAAATAGCTAATTGAGAGATGATTTTATAGAATTAAATGGAACACAGGCTAAATCTTGGGTTTACTAAATGATCCAGAGAGCAAGTGGCCACAGGGCGCATCTACTTTATCAGTTACATTCACGACAGAGAGGACAGTTCCATAAGGTGCAGGATCATGGATGGAAGGTCCCAGAGAGTTATTCTCATGGATTTTTCTCAAAAAGCATAGACATACTCATGGGGGTTGATCAAGAAGGAGTTTTTAAGATCATTGAAAACAGCTTTGGTGAGAAACATGTCGGGAATATTTTGCTGAGGGTTTTTTGTTCCCTATCATATAGATCCTGCAGCAGGTGATCAAGAAGTCATGGTACTGAAAGAAGCACAGCTGCACCAAAAGCAGTAGCCAAAAACTAGACTCTAGGAGCTAATGGGAATACAAATGGAATGTTTCAACCAGCTAATGAGGCACTTGAAGTTCTTGTCTGTGCCAAGAGACTTGGAAGTCAGCTGACAGGGATAAATCCACATTTGTGGCCAAAACCATGAAAAGCAGGTAAGCAGGTTGTTCCAATTCTGTTGTTGTTGCTGCTGCTGTTGTTGTTATTAGGTGTCATTGAGTCTGTTCCAATCCATCATGATGCTAAGCACAACAGAAAAAAAAACTCCCAGGGCCATTTCCATCCACACAGCTGTTTCTCTGCTTGTGCACAATGTCAAAGCCTTTGTGTCAATTCATCTAGCAGAGAGTCTTCCTCTTTGTCTCTGCCTTTCTACTTTACCAAGCACGATGCCCTTTTCCAGGGACCGATGGGTCCTGACAACATGTCCAAACTATAAGGTTTCACCATCCTTGCTTCTAAAGAGTTCTAGTCATGCTTCATCCAAGACAGATACATTTGTCCTTTTTTTTTTTCGGGGGGGGGGCGGTCCATGGAACTTTTCAACAGGCTTATGAAACACACAGTGGATTCAATAATCTTGTCCATGTTTTTGGGAGACAGCTGCTTGTCCAGCTTACAAAGAGATCCATGATTGTGTTCCAAAGAAAGGTGACCCAACAGAACATTCAAAATATAGACCAATGCTATTGATTTCACAGGCAAGTAAAACTCTGCTGAAGATCATTCAACAATGGCTATAATAGTACAATGACATGACACTGACACACAGGCAGGCTCTGTTGAAATGCAGTGGTTTTATACCTGTGTGTCATGACCCCTTTGCGTGTCGAACAACCCTTTCACAGTGGTTGCCTAATATATCCTGCATTTCATATATTTACATTGCAGTTCATAGCCGTAGCAAAATTACATTTGTGAAGTAACAATGGAAATAATTAAATTGTTTGGGGTCACTACAGCATGAGGAATTGTATTAAAGGGTCATGGCAATAGGGAGGTTGAGAAACATTGGATTAGAGGATGTGGATCAAAGCATATCATTGCTGGCATCAGGTGGAACTTTGTTGTTAAAAGAGAATAACAGAAAGGTGTTTTATGTTCTATGCAAATGGATTATGTGTGGATAAAAACAAACTGTGAAAAACATTAAGAAGAATGGGCATTTCAGAATACTTCGTGGTATACTCACAGCACCTGTACATAGATAAACAAGCAGTTGTGGGAACAGAGTAATTGAATTCTGCATATTTTAAAACAAGGAAAGCTATACAGTAGAGCGCTTACATCATATCTTTCAACAAGGCTGCAGAGCAAACAAAATCAAATAAGTTGAAATAATCATAATCAAATAAGTTGAAATACTCAAGGAAGAATGTAATATGAGAATTGGAAGAAGGCTTATTAGCAACCTGCATCATGTTTGCTGAACGTGAGGAGGGCTGAGGCACTGATGATGAATACCAAGGCTTGTTGCCTTCAGGATGGATGTCAACAATGTCAAGGATTCCATCTCCCTCGATTCTATAATCAATGCTCCTGGAAGCAGTGGGAAAGAGATCCAAAGACTCACTGCATTGGTTAGTGTCGGCTGCATAGGACTTCTTTGAGAACAAGCATGTTTCTTTGAGGAGGAAAATGTGCCTGACAGAAGCTAGGGTATTTTTCCTCACCTCATATGCATAGGAAAGTCAGATATTGAATAAGGAAGACAAAAGTAAGTTGATGCATTTAAATTATGGTGCTGTTGAATATTGAAAATAACATGGGCTATGAAAAGAAGAAAAAAATCTCTTAGAAGTACAACAAAGAAAGACGATGTCAAGGAGTCCATGTAGAGCAAAGAAAAGTTGGAAAGTGTGCTTGCAGTTGGACAATGCTACTTGATGTAACTGGAATAAAGAATGATATGTTATACTTGTTTATATTAAATACAAACTAATATGAAGGAAAATGCATATGCCCCTCTAAAGTACAACCAAAATACTTGGAAACAAAGATAAGTATACTTTCCTATAATTTGGACATGTTATGAGGAGAGACATCATGCTATCAGAAAAAGGATATGTTATCAGAAAAGAGCACTGTTTTTAGTAACATAAGAGGGTGGAGTAAAAAGACCAAGAATCTTAACAGGATAGATTGACCCAATGGCCAAAACAGTGCACTCAAACATAAAAATAAGTGTGAGATTCCGGCTCATTCCTGGGTAATGTTTTGTTCTGTTGTGCGATGGGGTCATTTGCAGGTACCCAACAGCCATGATCCGGAGAGAAATAAGGGAATGAAAAAGAGAGCAGTAGAGTTGGGCCATTGGTAGAGTTTGGTAATTGCACCCCATTCTCTATTCATTGTCCACTCTCAGTTCTGTTTTATCCTTGCTGGGTGCATTTAAAACACGGAAGTGGTATGTGTGTGCCTGTGCCTTACATGTGCCTTGCATCCACTTAGATCAATAGTCTTCTTTAAGTTACCTACTTGCAAACACTGTGTCCAACACAGGAGAATCGAGAGAGAAGAATACAAAAGAAAGACATTTGATACTTTGGCTCACTTCGGCATGTTCTATTCTGATTAGTCTAAAGCAGGGGAACCACATTAGAAATCAATACTCCAAGGCAGTGTCTCTCAAATGGAAATGTTCATAATGACTATCCGTTTTGTTGGGGAAAGACTCAGTAGATTGAGTCTGAGGATCAGAGATTGTTGTTTTATTAGGTGCCCTTGAGCCAATCCCACTCATGATGAATCAAACTTTCTATTCACCACCTTGATTCAGTAGTGACATCCTCACATTCACCATTGGGTGGAAGCCCACTGCTGCCGTTACTGTGTCAATTCAGCTCCTTGCTTGCCACTGATCCTCTGCTTAGCAAAGATGATCTTTTCCATTTTCTGCTTTGTTCTGATATTATTTGCATCATTTAAGAGGCAAAGTTTTGCCACTCTGGCTTCTAAATAGTATTTGATGTATACATCTTCCCAGGAATATTTGTTAGGCCATATAATTCAATATTCTTCACCAACATCATAATTAATATTCATCAATTATTCTTTGTCAAATTTTTGGTATACAACTTTTGTATACATATGAGATAATTGACAATGCCATACCTTACGTTTGGGACACCTTATTGCTCAAACTGACACTATGCTCTTTGATACTTGAAAGAGCTTGCAATAGGTTTCTCCAAAACAATACATTACTTGATTTTTCTTTTTTGCTGCTGCTGCTTTCATGAGTGTAAATTGAGTATAAAATGAAATCCTTGACAATCTCATTTTTTCATAATGCTGTTTACTGTTAGTTTTTTTCTTAAGTTGATGTGTAATCCATACTGAAATGTATTTTTTATTTTGTCAGTAGGTGTTTTTTCTTCCCTTTCAATAAGCAAGGTTGTTAATATTTTTATATTGTAATTTGTTTATCACTATTCCTCTAACCCTGATATCTTAGTCTTCTTTGTATAATTGAGTTTTCTGAATTATTTACTCAGTTTGCAAACTAAATAATGAAGGTGAAAGGATACAACTTTGACTCATCTTTCCTGATTTTTAAATCAAGCACTATTTCCTTTTTTGTTTGAATGACTACTTTGTGAAATTCATAGTTTGAAGGAAGGCCTAAAATTACCCAACAATGCTGACCCTGCTGTTGTGAGGATTTTACTCTAAAGAACTAAATATTAGGCTAATAAACACTGAATTATGTACTTGACTTATCTCAGCACTGATGGCAGAATTAGGGAAGAAAGAGAAGATTTGGATCTGCAGACCTAGTTTTAATTTCTTTATAAGTATAAACAATTAATAATTCAAATTAGATTCTCTGTATTAATATTTTCATATGAAGAATGAATAATTGTATTTTTAAGGGTGTTTGGAGAACAAATTAGATATATTTGCTAACATAGTAGTTTAATATACCATTAAATATTAGTACAATATTGGCTATCAAATGCAATTATTACTGCCATTATTGTGATCATTTAGTGAACATCACTAGTGGGTACCGGACAGTGTGCTAGATACTTTTACCATATATTAGACTTAATACCATTTTCCTTTGTTTTAAAGAGGAAGAGTCAGGTCCACATGCGTTAAGATATTTGTAAACATCTGAGAACTTTACAGTTTCTCCCCTGAGAATCTTCTTTTTGGGTCTCTTGGGGAATTTTAAGTGGCTGATCATTTCTGATTTATAAATAATGCTGTTTTCTAAATATTTTTCTCACTCTTACCTCTCAAGAGGGGACAAAGATCTTTTAGGCAGGTGTTGACAGGGAAAAGAGAAGCACAATCAATGGACAGACACTGTTGTGACAAGGGAAAGCAATGACAATAAATCCTCTCTCTTGCTCCACTATTTTGCGAGTGCTTGGAAGTATTTGTGTGTATGTATGTGTGCATCCCTGGCAGGCTGAAGACTGATTCTTCCCCTGCTATAACTCACACAGCTGTGCCTGTGCAGCTAAATTCTGCCTTTCTAGAATTGTCCAGAAAAACAACCGTTTGCCTCATTTCTGCGCCCACATGTCTGTTAACCCTAAAAAGCAATGGAAAGATAGGACACTATATATAAATACAAATGCTATAACAAATCACTAACATTGGATATTAACTAAATCCTGTTTGGGTTGAAATACCTAGCTGTACTTTTGAAATGCAACTGCATTTAACAATGTTACCATTTAAGGAAATAAATGAGTGTTCTTGTATATAATTCACAGCAAAAAGATAAAAAAAAGGAAAATGCCGATTTTGAAATTCTTTGTTTAATTCTTGCCTGGTTTGCAGGTGTTTTGTGGCATTCACATATTTGTGGTCTTGGCATATTTTCAGAACAGAGTGAATTACTTCTTTTGGGCAATTGAAAGTTCAGCAACATAATTAGCATGCCTGTTGTATAGAATGATATGTCCGTGGTAGTAGATAAATGAGGATATATCTATAGTTAGATATAGATGTAGATGTGAAATTATACTTTAAAATGGGGTTCAAACCTAAATGTTGAAAGAAAATTATTTACTGCTATTAACAGATGTTCTGAATATTTTACAAATTTTTATTATCTTAAGAAGAATTGTCTAATGTCTGCTACTTGCTTTAAATTTTTTATTTGCTTAAAATCCAAAAGTATCTGCCTTGATGGTTAATTGTAATTTTGTTCTATTTCTTCTATTTACTTTCTTCATAGTTTTACTTAGACTACAAAAATATGGGATAAACATATAAAATATGAGAGCTGTGAGTATATCTATTAAATGTTTCAAGTTTTCATTAAGAGGAAGATTTTAATCAACTTATAAGTTGATAACTATACCAAGAGTAAATGACTAATTTAGTCCGTTCTCAATTTCTTCATATTTTGGGCAGTAGCCAGATAGTTCAAACTATCTTAAGAAGTGATTAAATTTCTTATTTTTGTCTGCAGCATTGAACAACTTATAAGACAATAGCATTTATTTTCATGTGGAATATGTTTAAGGAATAAGAACTGTAACTGAAATAAGATATTTCTCCATGTAGAATCAGGAGTTTGCACAACTATGTTATAGAGAACATAAGAAAGAGATAGACATAAAGTGACTGGAATTGTGTCACAGATGTTAGTTTTGAAAATTAGACACAGTATGTACTTCAAACTGAATCACTGTGAGATTAGAACCCTATCCATCTTGTAATTTTAAAGAGGTGACAGGAATTCCAATTCCTTAACAGATATTTTTAGTATGATTGAGCATGTGAGAATATGTTGAGTTTACAGATTCTCCAAAAGAAAAAAAAAACCTAGTTGCTCATATTGCAAGCATTCCTGATTTACAGTGCAAGTATATAAAAAAATTACTCCTGGTTCTCTTTTGGGGCTATTTATAGACCGTGCGGCTAGTTAAAAAAAAAACAAACACAGAGAAGTAGAGTATCTGTTTTTAGCAAGTTTTTCATAATATCTCACGCCACAGAAGGAAAGAAATTATAGATTTCTCTCCACACATTTGATCAGATAGTAAGTAAACAGTCTCAGGCAAACGGTACAGCTCATTAATGAAGCACGCTCCAGGAGTATTCCTAAGCTGGGGGTGTTGCACTAGGAATTAAGAGTCCTGATGATTCAGTTGGGTTAAGCATTATGCTGACAACTGAGAGGTGGGCTGCTTAAGCCCCTCAGATGTCCATGGGACAAAGATTAAGGACATTTGATTCAGGAAAGAGTTACAGCCTCAGGATCTATATGATATACTACTTGATTTGGTCCAAAAGGATCAGCCGAGGTCATAACCAATGGAAGGCAGTGCATAAGATTGTGATGGCGGGAGGATGGGCAGAGATCAAGGGGAAACCAGGTATTAGGAGATGAAGAAATATTAACAACAGTAAATTAGCAATACCTGAAAGGTCATTTATGATAAACAAATGAGTCTGCCTCGAGAGTAACCATAAATAACTTAAAATGGACTGCTAGGTAAGAATATAGAATATGATAGGCTCTAGGGCATGACACAAAGGAATTACTTTAGTGCAAGTAGGAGGAAAAGGGCTAAAAAACATTGTAGGATTATAGTTATTTTAGCAATTCAAAAGATGAACTGCAATAGGTGTAATCATTTATTTCTTCACTCCACCTTGACCTTAACATCTGAGAATGATTTCAACTTGTACTATTTGTAAGGCTATTTTAACATTGATAACCATCCTGACCTGGAGCATGAATACTAGAGTGAAACACCAGACTAGACATTGAGCTCCTGACTACAAGGTGAGCAGCTGGAACACAGAAGCAACATCTTGAGGGAAAGATGAAGCTGTGTGATCCTGTAAAAATTTGCAAACTTGAGAATCTGAAGTGACCCCTCTACTCTTTGAGGACCCTTATGAATCATGACAGTGGATTAATATTTTCAGCTATTTTCTGAATCATACAATAATTTCATGATCAAACCGGGGCTATGTTCCTTGGTCCACAGAATAATGCATATACCCTAATTGACTAACCATTTCCCTCTGACAAAACTTAGAGATGCTTATGCATCTCTGCCGAGCAGAGGCGTGGGCCATTGCAAATCTGAACTTGTCTTAAAGAGCACCCTTTTGTAGAAACATAATGCATCTACTCCTTCTGCACAGGAGAATTGAAAATGTGTTGGACCACACCTTCAAGTAAATGAAGAATGCAGAGGTGGGAGCACTGTTTTGAAGAAGTACACTATACAAAATTGGCTGCCTGCACAGATAGAAGCAAATTTAGGGAGAAATGTGCTGGCCTACAGAAAGTAAAACCTGGCAACATTGGACTCACATAAACAGTTTTGTCATTTCATCATTCATTTCAATATCTGTGTATATAAAAAAGGACACTCAAGTTCAGACCACAGTAATTTATCCTGTGTCATATATAACTATGTCCATGACCCATATTAATAGTCTAAAATTATGAACAAAAATTTTAAAAGGTTTTTTCGTAGTTTTCATTTTACTTTCAATAATTTTCGAAAGCCAGTACTTAACCAAAGCCAGCTGTATCTTCAAATCACAATCATGATGATGGAGCCATTTCTAAGAGTGCTTTGATTGCTTTAATGTGGTTTAATTTTGAACATTCTAGTAAAATATTATATCGTACACAAGTGGAAACGCCTAGTCAGTCTTAAAAAATGTCTTTATAGCAAGTTTTCCTTTCTATTCCTGCTTATGTCTTTCCTTCACATTGAAATAGTTGAATTCAACGAGGGAATTTTCCTCCATTATATTTTCTTTTGGTCCATGAACATAGACGATATATAATCAGATGTTTAAGTCAGCAAAAGCCTGTGAAACACTTTTGTGAGCTGGAACTAGTTCATAATCAAAGAAGAGTTGAAACATATATTCTTTTCCTCATTTAAAAGGAAAGTGAATAGAAGGAGTGACCTTGTGATCAACTCACATATAGAAATGTGCATTAGTTCTGCCCAAATGATTATAAATCATACAATGAGATTTTATGCTTATTTTTCTTTTCTTTTCTCTTTATTTAAATACTTGGAGAGCAGAAATACTCATATAGCAAAAACATCAAAGTATGTATTTATGTTTGAATCTAAATATTGTTTATACACAGCCATAAAATTACATTTTCTGAATTTAGAATTTCATTCTCTACAAGATGAGAATGAGTGTAACATTGCAAGGTCATCAAGAGGATTATAAACTATAAGTGAAAAAAATGTACTACTATTTATTATCCATCTGTCACATATAATGAATGTCACTTGAATGCAATAGTATATATGCAAAAAAATCTTCAGTAAAAGTAGTGTGTAATTACATTGGACAGTGTATGATATGAAAAAGTAATACTAATTTGTAAATTATTAAGGGTTCATGGGGGAGGGGGAGGGGGGAAGGGAAATATGGGAAGCTGGTACTAGGGACCTAAGTGGAGGGAGGATGTTTTGAGAGTGATGATGGCAACAAGTGTACAGATGTGGCCTGCATACAGTTGATGTATGTATACATCATAATGAGAGTTGTATGAGTTCCCAATAAAATGATTCATTAAAAAAAGAGAAGGAAGGGAAAGAGAAGCTTTTACCAAGAGCTCAAGTAGAAAATATTTGTAAATGAATATGGCAACATGTGTACAAATATGTTTGATACAAATGATGTATTGAATATGATGAGAGCTGTATTAGTTGTTCATTATCTGGAATCCAACTGTACAAAATGACACTCTAAGTTATTAAAACGATGTCTTTGTTTTGATGCATGGAAATGTTTTTTCTTTGTTTTCCAAGGAAGTTATCCACAGTCCCTGCCATGTCACAGTCCTTTGGGAAATGCTCTTAGAGATGCTCCTCAATAGAGTAAAGGCCTCTCGGGAGCACAAAGATCAGTGGTGGATCTACAACACAGTGGCATAGTTTATGTGTGCCATAGCAGAACCATACTATACAAGCAGGCTCTGATTTTCATTTTGGACTCACATTTTTTCATTCAAATATATATATATATATATATATATATATATATATAGAGAGAGAGAGAGAGAGAGAGAGAGAGAGAGAGAGAATTTTCTAGATTGTGTGTCATTCAGATTATGAATATTAAGTTTAGCAGCTGCATGCAAGCATTTTTGTTTCTTTTGTTTACAGAAATCTGACAGACATTTCCTACATCTCATAAGGGACAGCATCGATGTCAAAATCCATTATTAAGAGGAATTTAGGTTTAAAAAATCCAACTATAGGGCTGAGCCCCGGTGGCGTAGTGGTTGTGCATGGGACTGCAGCCCACTGGGATGGAGGTTCAATTTCGGCTCCCAGGAGCAAAGGCTAGGCCTCCTACTCCCGCCACCTGAGGGCAGTGATGCCTAAAATAAAAAATAAATAAAATAAATTTTAAAAAATCCAAATATTGTCCTCATAAGCGCCAAGTGTCATACTAATCATTTCTGGACCATAGTGGAAACTAGAACATTTTCTCCCTCAGAAATATGACCTTGACTGATTTATGCCTCAGGACTTTAACATTATTACATATATATGTAAGATATATTTACATATGTACATATGTAATATAAATGTTAAACACACATATATTAATAAGGGATCACCTAGTAGTGAAAAGTGAGCAAAAGACAGATCTTAGGGATGTGTTCCATTAGATATAAGAGAAAGAAAATTACTTTAGACCAAAGGTATGAGAGAGCAGAAACTATGAGGAATTATGCAACAGAGACTGAGTTCCAACCAGATCATAAGGAATTTATACTTCCTTCACAAGTTGACCTTGCAGTTGTATTACAGTTGTATTACTAGAGGTTAAAGTTTTTCTAATTTTGATCTCAATCACCCATTTTCAAATGCAGAAATTGTACAATAAAGTGTGTGTGTGGAGGGGTGCCTTAGGGAAGGGATATAGTCTTGAAGATTAATGAGCAGAAAAAAATACAAATGCTTCACCGTTTTAATGAAAGTGAATGAATGTCCTGAAAGGTCTTTTACTTGCCAAATGAGTTGGTTTAAAAGATAGACAAATTCAGTCTTTGTACTTTTTTATGATCTCCATTTCCTCAATGCTCTAGTCAGTCTTCTGTACCAACCTAGAAGTCTGGAGCCTTCTGTTGTTGCTGCTGTTAGGTGCCTAGTCCATGTTCCGACCCATAGCAACCATCCTCCCAACTAAATGAAACAATACCCAATCTTGACCCATCCTCACAATCCCCCTATACTTGAGCACATCTTTGCAGCCATGTGTCCATATGTCTCTTCCAAGTTCTCCCTCTTGTCTGCTGCCTCTTCACTTAACGAAGCATGATGTCCTTCTGATGGAACTTGCCTCTCCTGAGAAGAGATCCAAAAATTTGTAAGATAAAAATGTTGCCATCACCTACCTCTAAAAAACAGCCTGGCTTTACTTCCTCCAAGAAAAATTGTCCTTTTGACAGGACAAATTTGTCCTGTCAAAAGGCATTTTCATAATGTTTCTTCAGAACCACATTTCAAATGTACCATTTTTTCCTGTGGTCTTCTATTCAATATGCAGTTTACACATGCAAATGAGGCTAGGGAAAATGCCCTGGTTTGGGTGAAGTGCATCTTGGTCCTCAAAGTAACTTCCTTGCTTCTTGATACTCAAAATGGGTCTTGCGCAGCAGATTGATGCAGTGCAACATATCTTTTGTAATCTTGACTGCTGTTTCCATGAACAGTGGTCGTGTATCCAAGAAAGATAAAATGCTTGACAACTTAAAAGTTTCTTCATTGATCATGATGTTGCTTATTAGTCCGGTTGAGAGGAGTTTTTTTTATGTTGAATTAAAATTAATACTGAAGACTTTAGTCATGGATCCTTCTCAGCAGGAGCTTCAGATTCTGCTCACTTTCAGCAAGCAATATTGTGCTTTCTGTATATTGCACGTTGTTAATAAGCCTTCCTTCCATCCTGGTGCTGCATGCTTCTTCACTTCGTCCAGTGCCTCTGAGTATTCTCTCTGCATAGAGATTGAGATAGTATGAGAATATTCAAGCTGGATGCATACCTTTTCTGATCTCTTCTAGATATAGTATGATGCATAGGCTTCTCATGTGGCTTACTATCCTAACATCCCAAAATAAATATTTCTCTAAATGAATGTTCTTTTCACAATCCTCTCCAATCTAATGTGATTTATAACTTTCCTTAAATGTGATGTTAAAAATTGTCACTGGAATTCAAGTGTTGGCCTTGACTATGTTGCAAGTTATATCAAGAATAATTGGGGTTTAATTCTTGTATCCCTCTATACCACTTAAAAGTGTTGAAGGCATCTTTAAAATGTTGAAAAGCAAGGATGTCACTTTGTATACTAGGGTACACCAATCCATGTTTGGACACTTTCAATGGCCTTATATACACATGACATTTGATGAACTTATATAGTAGACCAAAGAACTGATATTTTTGAACTATTTTATCATCATTTTTAATTTTTCTATTTACATATCCACAGATCATTTGAGAGTCACAATTAGACACATCCTTGTTTTGATCTTATAAAGGACAAGGAATTTCTGTAGCTGGGTATATTTTCAAGTATGTATGTGTGTTTTCACCCGTATACATGCCTATGTCGGTGTTTATTTACCCTGCCAGTGAACACTTCTTTAAAACAGAGCAGTCCATTTTCAACCATTTCTCTAACATCCACATCTCATTCTCCAAGAGTGCTATTATTTTAGGGAGTACTCTTTATTTCCTTCCATTCTCAAAATGAGATAGTTTAAGGCAGTGGCTGGTATAATTTAGAATTGAGGAGGAAGGGTTAAGAACACGTGGTTGGAGAAAAGTACACAGGATTGTGTGACTTTCTAGCAAGAGAATGAAGCACAGCTTTTGGAATTTAGAGATAGAAAAAAAAGACAATTATACATATGCATAGAGTGGTAAGAGAATCTTCTTAGAACAAAATGTTGTAGTCTTCTGAGGATTGTTTGAAGCAGATTTCAGGTTGCAAAGATTCCCATGAAATTTCCTCCTCAGATCTGTGTTCAGAAAACCTATCATAGTGTAATACCCCCCCACACACACCTGCATTAGACTATTCTTTGTCTTTGGGGGGAAAAAAGAAACTGGGATTGTCCCATGCATAGGAATGTAGCCTGAAAGGAGAAAACTAGAGAACTATTTCAGAGAAGCCTGAGCAATAAAAGCCAGCACCAACTGATAATATTATTATTATTAGTCAATTATTAGTTATATATTGGCACAAACAATATGGTCCATACCAATTGTGTCTGTAAGAAACACTAGTAGCATAATATTGAGCACCCACCTGCTAAGCAAAAGGTCTGTGCTTCAAAGCCACCTTTTGCTCCACAGAAGGAAAGACCCGGAGGTCTACTCCTATAAAGATTGCCATGTACGAAAGCCTATGTGACATTGTTACTATGTCATATAAAGTTGTTGAGTTATAAATGATTTGACAGCACAGAGTAATAAGGGAAATTCTACATAGACAAGTGTAATAGCTCTATGAAGTTGATAAATTTATATTTTAGGGGCAAGATGGAAATACCAATAATGATGTTTGCATTATATATTATACAATGTGTGTTGTTTACATAAAATCTTTATTTGTGTTTACCACTCAGAGAGCATTTCTATATTGTCATTATTATTCAAAATGAGCCTAAGATTTAGAAGCAACTACATAAACAAAATGGCACATGAAGGCTAAATAACTGACACATGGCCCCAGAGTGGGTCTTAGACAGTGCCCTCGAATAAGAGTGGATCTACATCAAAGGCCACACTCATAATCAGAGATGCTTTTTAGTGACTGGCGAAAAAAAAGAAACAAAACAATGACTCTCTTTTTTATCATGGAATATATTCTTTAGTAATTTGAATGTTTCAGAAGGTTTAAAAGAGGGACATGTCTATGAAGCAGAAATGGGATTCTGCAGGTAAGATTTCATGCAATGTGTAGGCCATAAGGAAAAAGATAACTTCAAAGAGGACTATGATTTAGCTCACCAGAAGGGAGAGACCCAGAGGTTTAGATATGATAAAAGATATGAATTAGGTTATACGTTGAGTTAATATGATTTGCAAGGAACATAGAAGACTTTAGTATGTTCTGAATCAGGAGGAGGATGGAGTATTGTAAATGAAGTTAGGTTAATAGGATAGAGATAAAAAAAATGGAGTCGTGAAATGCATAGAGAAGCCCACTTATGAGCTTTGAAAAGGATAAATACATGTTCAAAGTCATACAATAACACAAAGTGATTGGTAGACAGAGGGGTCAAAGCAGAGAACTCAGTTAACAGTTTATTATAGTAACTGAAGCAGAAGGTGATAAAAATCATAAGAATAGAGCGAGGTAAATAATAAAGGTGAATTTTAAATATGTTTATGAATTTCTATACAATATAATAGCTTTACCAGAAAACATCTAAATGAATATAACATTTGCTTTTAATCCCATTGGGACTCTGTGAAAGAAATTAAACTTAAATGCTGACAGTTATGGACTTGTAAGAAATTAAGAATCAAAAATATCAATAATATGAAGAGACTCAACATATTTCAAGGAGCTATAATTTTCCTTCACATATAAGATTCTTTTCTTTAGCAGAAATTTTAAGGAGTAAAGATCCCAGGGGAATATGAGGCACATCAGAACAAAGTTGGTAGCTTGATAGGAGTTAGTTTATTTTAGTGAAGAGAAATTATAATCTTTATATTTTCATTTTTATCATCCTCAGATTGTTAATGTCTTTTTACACAACCCAATGACTGTTAATAACAACAGCAACATCCCTGTGGAATGGTTT
Source organism: Nesogale talazaci (assembly GCA_004026705.1). NCBI lineage: Eukaryota > Metazoa > Chordata > Mammalia > Afrosoricida > Tenrecidae > Nesogale > Nesogale talazaci. The sequence goes on from PVJH01003950.1 coordinate 61,121, forward strand.
GCAAAAGTATGGACTTGGCTTACTGTTAAGAATGAATTTCTTAGAGGAAAGAACCAGGAGACAATGGACATTTAAAGAGGCCTACATACAGGCATGTGAATATATTTATATATGAAAAGAGGGGAATAAAAACTGTGTATTCATACCTATATGTTAAGAATTAAGGTTGCAGATCGATATTGGGCCTTGATGCATGTACTTTCTCAGCACAAGAACACATTGTTTTAATAATATGGCATTCTGTGTTGCTCACTTTCCTGACATGACCACTGAAGAAAAATAGATGCATAAGCAAACATGGTGCCTAGTTATCAAAATATATGACATCTGGGGTCTTAAAAACCTAAAGATATACAAGTTGACATCTAGCTGGGTGGGGGAAAGGTCTCTAGACCATTGGACATCGCCTCACATAAGGGGCATAAGGAAGAGATGAGCCAGTCAGGTTACAGTATAGCACCACTAAAACATACCACTTTCTTTAAGTTTTTTATTCTACTTTACAAATCACAGCAGACCAGAACATACACACTGCTCCAGCTAAGAGCCCACAACACAGGCAACCCAGGACAGATAACCCCCTAAGGATCAACAGTGATGATAGCGATACCAAGTGAATTAGGGGAAGGTGAGGAGAGAGAGGGAGAACTGATCACAATGATCTACGAATAATCCCTTCCCTGGGGGATGAACAACAGAAAAGAGGGTGAAAGAAGACATCAGTCAGTGTAAGATGTAAAAAAAGATAATTTGGAAATTACCAAGGGTTCATAGGGAAGGGAGGAGAGGATGGAAAATGAGGAGCTGAAACCAAGGGTTCAAGTAGAAAGAAAATGTTTTGAAAATGATGGCAACAAATGTACAAATGTGCTTGAAAATTCATTTCTAACTAGCATGGCATCTTGTGATAAATGCACATTTTATTTTAACTGTTCTAGTCTTTATCACTTTTTATTTTCTCTTGTTGAAAATAGTATAGAAAAAAGCAAAGAAAAGCAGGTATCATGACATGGCAATTTAGGTTATATTATGATAAAACAAGTCACTTTTTGGGGAGGGACTTCACTGCCCTCTGGTGGTGGGAGTAGGAGGCCAAGCCTTGCTGCTGGATTTGAACCTCCAACCCAGTGGGCCGCAGTCCCATGCACAACCAGTACACCACCAGAGCTCAGCCCTCAAATCACTCTTTTTTTTTTTTTTAAAGCAGGACAGTTACAATGTTTGCATTTAAATTGGGTAGGAGACAGATGTATTAGCAGATGCATATTGTGCTTTCAAGTAGCCCCAAAATGTTCTCATTCAATTTAAAAAGGAAAAGACAACAAAAGGATTCCTATTTTCTGGTACTGAGTCTTATTTTTAAATGCAGTGTTATCTTTTCTCAAACGTGTTTATTTTATGCCTAATCCATTGCTATTGTTTGAAGATTCATAAGAACATTTGCCTCATCTGGTGTTTTCGTAAATCTAAAAATGTTTGGTCACATTTTGCTACAAATCTGAAAGAGAGAAAATAAAACTTAAAAGTATGTGAAAACAGTTCCTCATTAAAAATTGTTGCAAACTCAGTCACAGGTACTCTTCACAATCCAATTGCAACTTCCAATGGTACTGTGCTCCTTAAATGTGAATATGCACGCAGTTCATCTGGGCCTCCAGCTTTTTATTTACATCATGATTCCAGGTGATGTGCGTGCTTCTAGCATTTGAACCTCACTTTTACCAAGGAGGTTTTAAAACTGTTATTTTCCAGCTTTGGGAAACATTGGGTACACTGTTGCAAGCATAGGAACATCTCTGACTTTCAGTTACCGGGTCATTTTTAGGTATTGCCAAATATAATCCGAGGAGTAGAATTATTGCCTGCTGAGAATATTTTCTTCCAAACCAGGAACTTCAGCTGGACGCGTGTAGATCACTTTGATTATCCAAGTGGTCCCATGCCGTTTGAAGATAGATTCTAAAAATAAATGTTCATATGTGCAGCATCCATAAATTGAGATAAAAAGCACTTAGTCTTACCTAAATTGCATTGATATAAGACCATTTTTTTAGTGGAAGCATCAGGCCAGTCCAAGTTTATGACTGCTCTTTCAAATCACCTTCCATCACTTGATAAAATTCTTACCTCACAGCTATTTTGCTAAGGCCAAAATACATTGTTGGAGTCACTGTGCTTTGGTTAATAGTGATATATTCTGGAACTGGATGCATTGAAATGTATTCCAGGATAATATGACAGAAGCCAGGATAAGTTTTATTTAACTAGATCACTTTCCCATTTCCCTTGCTACGGTCAAAGAAGGAATCACTACTAAAGTTACATCCCATGAAATCAAAACAGGTTGCTTTGCAAGAAATTGCAAGTGGGGGAAGCTTGTTTATCCCATAAACTTATGGCAAGCATCTATGCCTTATATTTTTCATAGAAATAAGATTGAGATGTTATATGAAAATCTGAGATATGCCTTACTAGTATTGTTTGAATTGAATATTGAATTTTTTTTCTTGAGTATTAGTATCTGAATTGAACTTAAAAAGACAGATGTGGCTTTTCAATGAGAGCCTATGGCATATATAGGTTTGCTTGGAATATTTTGTGAATCATATTAAAAACTCATAGTAAAACAAATCATTGTCTCAACGTTTATTGTATTGTAAAGGTGTTAAAATATTGGACATTTTCTGATCCTTTCTGATTACATAGGCTAAACACATCTTTAGATCTAAAAGCAGCAAGCCTAATTAATTGTCATTTGATAAATTTTGGTGACGTCTTTTTAGACTACTTTTTAAACACAGAGAGAATTACTTTAATTATTTGGGTTTTTTTGTTTGCTTTTTTTAAAAGCAAGACAGATGGTTTCTAATTTTTTGCTTTCACCAAAATTGATGAAGGGCTTAATTGAGTTGTCAGCTGATAGATCATCAAAAGTAATGTTCTCTTATATAAAATTATTAAATGTTTGGCACAGATTTGCAAGGAAATAAAAAAATGCTTATTTATCTGAACATAGTGTTTTATAGCCTAGCAGCATAATAGCAAGCCAAGGATGCTAAATCTTAAATCATTCTAATAATGAAGCAATATTCATCCACATACATATATAACATTATTGAATCAAAAAACTTATCCATCTCATTAAGAACACATTTTACTAGCATTTTATTTTGTGTACATGTGGCACTGATGGAAAAGCACTACGCAAATCTCTCATCAAAGAACAAACTTCCTGTTTAGAGGCAAGGAGCTCAGCCAGCTGACAGGATTCAGCTGTTCAAGCATTCAGGATCAGATGCCTCGGTTCTCTAGTCCAGGGCAATTAATAGGAACAGTGGTGGGTTCTGGGGACTGCTCATGATGGAGGTGACCTTAAACAAAGTCAGAGTCATCTCTGTTGCCTAATGTCCTTGTGGTAACTGGACCACAAAAGAGGGAAAACAGAAGAATTGATGTATTCATATCATGGTGTTGGAAAGGAACATTGACTAAACCGTGGACTACCAGAAGATTGAAAACATTAGACTTAGACATCTAGGCAGAATACTTCTTGAAAATAAAGATGGGAAGACTGTGGTTCATTTACTTGGGAATGGTAGCCGTAAAGCCAGATCCATAGGAAAAAGACACAGTTTCCAAAAGACAACAAAAATTGGAGAAAATCTTCATGAGATGGATTAGTAAAATAATGGAAACAATGGACTCACAAATGCTAACAAATATGAAGATCGTCATGATTGGGCAAAATTCTGTTAGACATAAGGTTCTCATGACTCAGAGCAGAGCCAAGATCAGTTTTATTGAAAGTAATAAGGACACGAGCACAAGAGTTTGACTTTGCTCCTGAGTATAAAATTCTTCTATTGGGCAGTTTGGGTTCGGGAGGGCCCCTGAATACGAGGCACACTGTGTGAGCTGTGCCATGGTCTGAGAGTTTCCCAAATCATTCATATCTTTCTTTCCTTGATGTTTTGTAAATGACATCAACTCTCCCCATCTTCAAGTTAGCCATTGAGTTTTTTCAATTCTATTTCATATTCAGTATCTACTTCCAGGAGGAGCTGACTAATATTATATTTGAACAGCAACTTATATGTAATATATTGTTACATTTAGAAATTGAATAATAGTACTAAAATATTGTTCTTTTCAAAAGAGAAATTTAACCTCCTGTATTATGACAGTAATTTCTTAAAATTACTTTGTATATGAAATGAAGTCTCTTGATATTGCCCTTCTAGACATAGTTCCTTATGTGATATAATTTTGGATCTCTGCCTGTAAGTACAATCTTATTTTACAGAAAGTTCCATGTTATAAGGTTAAGTGGTAAAGGCTGCTATCCAAGTCAAATCCTTTGTTTACTTTGGTATATCTTTAAGACTATCAGAGGGTGTGAATTAAGGCACCATCTTGCATCTTCCTTAAGGGTAAAGCTGGTTAAAAGACAAAACACACATGTCCATCAAAACCATTCCTCTGTACATTTCTATGAAGCACAGAAAGAAATCCAGGACTATTGAGTAGAGGATTTTCAAGGTCACTGTCTGAAGTAGAAGACACAATAACCAGATGCACCTGAGACCATGGCATGGTCACATTCAGGAGCTGTTTTCTCTTCTGGTTTGAGATTATGGAACTCTGAGACAAAGTGACAGGCTGGTTCCCTGGCTTATGGAGTAAAATGCCAAGGCAGCACATGACTTAGAGACTGGTGACCCAAGAATGACTTTAGTATTGACTGAAGAGAGGTGGTGCTATGTATGAATTGCTGTATACGGTTTGCAAATTCTGGCTTTTGTAGCATATTAATATCCTTGTGAGTTCTAGGTAGTCATTGCAATGCATTATTGAATCTACCAGAGAGTGGGGCTTCTTAGAAGGAAGAGTTACTGTCAGAATAGATAAAAAGGATGGAGTCACTAAAAGAATAAACAAAAAATACCTGTTTTTCCATTTCTCTACTGATTATGTATTGTCATATATGCACAAATTCCCCCATGTTTGCAGTAGATTTGACCTTTAAAAATATATTTAAAACTACTGTATTAAAAACTTTCCTTCATTATTTCTATGGAGTCAGGAGTCCTCTTTCTTGGCAATAGGAAACCAGAGAAGGGAAGATATGTGTACTTCTGTGCCATTTACTGCAAAGCCTTGTTTCCTTACAGGGTAACACGAGAAAGGCTGCCCTGAATAAATTATATTTATTTATGTTAAAAACTTATTAGAAAACTAGATTATAGAATTCAATTTCAAACAACAAAAGGGATAACTAGATTGCTGATGGAGATTCATATTCTGACAGATTATAGTTGATTTTAAATAATTTATTTAGATTCCATTAAATTTATTAAAAAGACTGATGTAACAGTTATTCTTTAAATGCAAATAAATATACAATGCCAAGAACTATAATAAAGTATAAAGTACTAAAGTTTATAATAAAACATTTAAAATATTATCTTCAAAACACTTTTATGAAATCAGTAATAGCTTTAAAAATTCTTTTATAGGAAAAATCCAATGTTAAGATCTTGTTCTTGATTATTTTTCTTCAAATCTCCACACTTTTTCTATTCTTTCCATTATTTGATAAATGTGTTTCTATAATCACTAAAAGGATAAACAAAAAGTACCTGTTTTTCCATTTCTGTACTGATTATGTATTGTCATATATGCACAAATTCCCCCATGTTTGCAGTAGATTTGACCTTTAAAAATATATTTAAAACTACTGTATTAACTACTGTAAAACTACTGTATTCATTATTTCTATTGTCTTAGCCAGCTATTCTTTTCTTTGTTTGTCTTTCAACAACAAAAAATTACCTTTTTTGACCCCACAAGCCACTCAAGTTACCATCCAAATCTGTTCCCCCTTTACCTTCTAATCAAACTTTTACCACCAGACGTCACCAAGACTGCTGCTGCCACGCTCTGTCTGAGCTGCTAATTCCAAAGATCAATCCTTAGTTCTCTGTACTGGATCTATCGACAGCATTTCACACCCTTGACCGATTCCTCTGAAAATACTCCCCTCATTTAGTTTCCAGATCCTCAGGGCCCTCAGAACTGCTTGATCCTTTTCTGTTCTCTTTGCTTGTGTCCCTTGCTTTCCTTAATGTTTTTCAAAGTTACAGTAAACCAAAGATCACTCTTGAGGCTGCCCTCCGTACTATGTACACTGATTAGGTTGGAGAACCAGAATCCTGGGTTCAAATACCCATTATAGGTTGATGACTCTCAATTTTAAATGTTAGCCTGAACTTCCGGTCTGACTACCAATGTATGACTTAAAAGCTCTGGTGGTACAGTGGGTTATATATTGAGTGGCTAAATGCAAGGTCAGTGGTTCAAATCCACCTGCTACTCTGCTGGAGAATGATATGGTTTTCTCATCTTTGAAAGATTTACAGCCTAGGAAACCCAAAGGGGCAAGTTCATCCTGCCATGAAATGTTCTGTGTGTCAAAAGCAACTCAATGGCAATGCTTTATTCTTTGTTTACTATTTATTTTGACTTTCACTTTGCCCGTTGACAGAATAATAAGTTAGGAAATTCTTGGGTACTTTCTTGGGCAAGAAATGCACTTTAAATATGCCTGATATTTCAATAGTTCCCCTATTCAAACTATATCCAGAATCTCACCATTTTTATATATTATGCCTTATGTTCAAAGAAACATTATATCTTGCCAGAATTTTAATGCAATGGCCTCAGCTTAGTGTTCTGACAGTCTGGGTCTAACCCAGTATGTAATGTGAGTTTATTAGAAGTTCTATCGTTATTTAACTATGTACAGTATTCTCCACTGTCTTCCCATTGCACTCACAGAGATGACCTTAGAAACATCTCCATATCCTATCTTCTGCCCATCTCTATTCACCTCTCTATCATCTAATACCAGCTGCCTTGCTCAATAAGCTCCAAATGAACCATCTTGTTGTGAACTGTTTGTACCAGGCCTTCATCTATTCTGGACTGTTATAATTGTCATTTCCTGTCTGGAATAGTCTCTCCTAGATAGTCACAAGACTCCCATTCTCTTTTCATTCAGACCTAAAAATGTCACTGTCACTGGGAAGTATTCCCTGGTCATCGTATTGAAAAGTTGTCACTATCCCAAGCAGCCTGTTGAGTTTCCCTATCCACATTCTTCCTCTTGCCCAACCCATAGCAGTACCTCAACAAATGTATTATGCATTTGGTTAATACATATGTTTATTTCCATCCACCTCTATTAGAACTGAATATACATTAGTACAGAAAATTTTGTCAACTTAATTTACTGAACATGGCAGACATCCTAAAATTGTGCAATTTAAATATCCATTTCATAAATGAATACATGGAAGCCATACAACGAGAACCAGACATGGCGATTCTTTATTATATGTGTGTAAGGATTGCACGTTAACTGGATCAGATGCCTCTCCAGGGAACAAGGAAATAGCTATTGGGACTAAAAAACTTCAGTTTATCAATTAAAAATGCTGTTCTTTTCTAAAGCAAGTTAATGAAAATGATATGTATATAAGTGGCCTTCCAAAATTTTGTGGAAGCATTCCATTATTTTCCCCATTCAATTATTCATTATCTATCTACCATCCATCTATCTATCATCTATGTATATACAGAACAGAAGTTCTATCAATATTTTGGGGGGGATAAAATATAAAAGTAAATCAGTTACATCCATACTGAAACAAACTCTTAAACGTTTGTTTTTTTTCTATTATGTCATTAAACTAATTTTAACATTGCGTAGCCAGCAGGTCAGCTTCCTTATATAATAGAATTAACTCAATATTTACTGCATGGATGTGAATTTTCATTGTGTATCTGGAGAGAGTTTAAATAGTTTTAGGACAATGGGAAATGAAATCAGAGGGACAGAGTGTCGCTGACCTCTTGCTCACTCAACATTCAATCTAATTTCCTTGTAAATAGACTTTGTTGAAGGAAGTGACCTCAGTATTATTGTGTCTGTGAATTTGTAAAGAAAGTGGGTAACAATATGTGATCATGGAAAGACAAGCTTCTCCCTCAAAATAATTTAGATACCTCTCACTTGACAATGCGGGATATTGAAAGTGGTAGCAGAAAGAGTTACTGCAGAGCATTGAATTTCCCCATTCCACCAGCTAATCCATTCTTCATTAATCTTTAAAGGACCTGTTTGGCTGTTGAAAAGCTATTGATTGGAAAACCATGGCACATGAAGAAATTATTTCACTTGTGTGGTTTCCTGTATCTACTCTTAAAAGTTGGAGCGTAGGAAGGAGAGCACTTTAATTTAAAGAGTGGGTATAGCTAAGTCAACATTTATCTTTTTCTTTAAACCCTGTGACAAAAAGAAAACACAAAACCCTAATTATTAAGTTCCTGAGAACATTCCAATGAACTAGTTTCTGAACATCACACGGTAAAAGTCCTTTACTTTCTAAATTAAAAACATCAATCGCTTTGCTAGAGTCACTGATTACATGTTTGAAGTTGAATTCTGAGTGGAATTCCCAGCCCAGTCCATATATGGCAGATACATCTGGGAAAGAGAGAAAAGACAGCTTCAACATATACATTAATGAGGAGGGAAGTTCACTCTTTTCCTGTCTTCCTCTTGTGTCTGTCCAGATATTGTTTATCAACTTCTCTGAATACAGTTTTTACAGAGAAAAGAAGAAAGGGTATAAAATATATTGAGATTGCTTCCCTAGGCCAGGAAAAACAAGTTGTGCCCAAGCAATTGCATATATTATAGGCTAACTGGCAATAAGGAGACTCTATTTCTGTAGCAACTAATGAATCCATTATTATCTGATAACTTGCAAGAAGAAGCTTTCCATACATATTTCTCATTACTACCTTTCAAAGAGTTCTGGAAATTTTAAATGTTCTGGTTTAAATAGCACCTTTCATAATTATTTCCTTACACATTTTTCAGCACATATCCTAATTTGTCTCAGTAAAGAGGCTGGACATTTTCTACAGGAATTTCAGTCTGCTACCCTGAAGTTAAAAAGGGAAATTAAAGCAAACCATAAGTACTCCCTGTTGACAAGGTGTTCAGTGAATCTCTCTTAGAGGAGAGTGTAAGCACAGATGCCTAAGAGTAATTCCCATGATCTTCTGTCCCAACGTTAGTGTGTAAGTTCATCTCAGTAAAAGTCATTGTACCAACTGAGATTATATGAAATCAAACTATAAATTCTTACTACAAATATGCACTGTCCAATATGATAGACACTATGCATTTAAGTAAGACTAAAAAAACATCAATGCATCTGAATTATGGGGCTGTTGAAGCATTTTGAAAGTACCATTGTATATAGTCTGGGTAGACTAAAACAAATTCATACACATGCCTATGGATATGAGTGAGGTTTATATACCAGAGGAATTGAACATTAAGAAAGCATCACAACCTAGTCCAGTCCATGGCCACAAGTATGATTTTAGCCCATATGTCTGATACCAGTGTATAAAGTCTTCTTTCGGCACATGAAGCCCATGCAATGATGCCTAACGCAGGGCGATCACAATGCAGAAGCTAGTAAGTCTTTGGATCCAGTGGTGGTGTCAGCATCGCAGCACTGGCAGGGGTCTCCACATCTCTTCTCTCAGTCCAGGATTCTAGCTGCATCAGGGTAGGCCAATGTGGCTTTTCATCAGGGATGCCCTACAAAGAGCCAGCCTTGTCAGTTGGGCTGCTCAGGCAGCGAGTGTTGTCAGTAGAAAGTCTCTAAGAAAGTGACACTAGAGAGATAGTGTCTCCCACCTCCAAGAAGGAATGGCCACATTTCCCAGGATTTTCGGAGGAGAAGACTGTGCCCACATAGAGGTCTCATTGGCTAGTTCCAGCTTGACAGGCTAGACTCCACCTCTACACTCTTAATGACTTTAAACAATAGGGTTGACACAATGACTGCAGCAATGGGCTCAAATATAAGAACGATTTTGGGGATGGCGCAGGACCATGCAATGTTTCCCTCTGCAGTACACAGATTGGCTTTCGGAGGGAGTCGATTTCAAGGCACCCAACAATATCATCCATGAATGACTATGTTAAAATATCTAAACCACCCACTTCTTAAGTGTTGAATGGCTACATGAGTCATACTTCTTATCATCTTGAGGCAGCAATATTAGATGCCACAAAAATAGAATAATTTCATCATAAAAATCCTACTCTATTGCACTGCTTAGAAAATATGTAATTGGGGCTGAGCCCTGGTGGCATAGTGGTGGAGTGCGGGGCTGCAGCCCACTGGGTTGGCGGTTCAAAGCCAGCAGCAGCTCTCCAGGAGCAAGGCTGGGCCTCCCATTCCCACAGTGGGCAGTGATGCCCACAAAAAAATATGTAATTGAGCTATAATATAATTCCCGCACAGTATATGAATTAGAGCAATCACTTTGTCATGTAGAAAAGAGCATATTAAATAATTCATACATAAGTTGCATCAAAAAGTTTATGGAAAATTCCAGTATATATTAAACAGATACCCACTATCTTTTCTATAAACATTTTGAAGGTCCCTTATCTCTTTTTATTTTACCTACAGCTCTAACAGGTACATATAAAAAAAATCCTCATAATTTTCCAAGAGTGTTTAATATGAATGTTAGTTATATTCACAAGGGTTTTCTTGTAAAATCTCATGATAGAGGAAAACAATCAGTTCTCTTTTCTGAGTAAACCAGAGAGAATTTTAATTTAAGAACATCATTTAATTAAGTCTTAGGTTTTGTTTTTTATCAGACTAAACAGATTTAACATTCTGATCTAAAATTAGAAAAACATATATTTTTATTATTGCCTTAAGTCATGAAGTCCATAAATAGTGTGGTATTCCATCAACATTTTGATTTGAAGAGACTCAGCTGAACCACTGGCAGTCTTTTACAAGTAACATGTAAGGACTGTGCTTATTCACCCGAATCTAATGTTTGTATATCAGTCACATATTTTCATATTTGTATGGTTTCTCTTTCTGTATACAGTTTCTCATGGAGGCTACTTTTCAAGTGCTTAAGTAATTCTAGTTGGAATTAAGTTAAAATATAAATTTTACCAGTTAAGTTGTATCTTTTCCCAGGCATTTTTTTGTGAGATTGCTTCAAGATAATAGACTGAGCCATAGTGGGAAACATATGTCTAGTCTTTCCTTCTTTTAGTCAAAAAGTAGTGAAATGGAACTCAAGCAATAGAATTAAAATTCTGAAACAGTAGAGTCAGCATGCAGCCTAAATAAACAACCAAAAAAAAGTTTTACAGAAAATTTGTGCGACTTATAGTCAAGATTCATTTTTCAAGGGCTTTGTTTTATTCTCCTTTATCTATTCTTCAAAAAAAGAGACCAAAAATTTAAATTTAGGAAAATTGTCTACAGTAATTTAGTAGTTAGAAACAGTTAATGAGGTGCTGTGTTCGCTCTCAAACAGCATTTTCTTCTTTTTCAACTACTTAGTCTGATAAGTCATCGCAATGCTATAAAGAATTCATGGGTAATATTCATGATTGTGTTAGTTTGGGTGCACTAAAGAAACAAATTCATAGACACACATATGGATATAAGGGAACGGTTTATATACAAGAGGAATGAAGCATTGAGGAAGCATCCCAACCCATTCCAGTTCAAAGTTATAAGTCCAATATTAGCCCATATGTCCGATACCAGTCTATAAAGTCTCCTTCTGACTCACAAAGTCACAGGCCAGCAGGTGCAGAGTCCCAGCTCTGGCAGGGATCTCCCCATGGCTCTTCATTTCCAGGGCTCAGGGTCCATCAGCAGTATCCATTAGTGATAGAAACATTTCAGCACTGGCAGGGGTCTCTCTGTGGCTTTTCCAGTTTCAGAGGTCTGGTTTCATCAGGTAAGGCCATGTAGCTTCTCCTCCGAGTCTTCCTTTTCCTCGGACGCTGCCATCTTGAATTGTCAGTCAAGCGACTCCCAACTGTGAAGGTGGTCTCACATCTCCAGCAGGGAGATACTGTGAGACCTCCCAGAACTCTCAGGAGAAAGCCATGCCCACACAGAGACTTCATTGGCTACTCACTGGCTATCTCCAGATTGAAAGGCCAGACTACACCCCTGCATCCCAATCAAGAAATTGACATCAAGTACATGTCTGCATCAATTGCATGATTAAGCAGTGTATAAGTAAGTTATTAGGTTCCAATGTAGCTGAAAATTGCTTAAGATACACATATTCCACCAGGACATGTTACAAACTTCCTTTGGGACTCCTAGTCCATGCATCTCCACTGAGAGCCTCAACGAAAGCCATGCAGCCCAAGCTCCACAGGTCAGTTAACCCAAATCCAAGGATTTAGTACCCAGAGGCACACCACACCAGTAAGGTACAACCTAAAGGCATTAGCCACCCGCCCCCCATTGTGTGACCTAACCCAGCTCTCCCAATTAAGTGCCCAGGGACACCCAACTCTATGAAACAACTCTTTGTCAAAAGAGCTCAGCTCTACTTGTTCTGAGAGAAGGATTGTCTACCACTATTTCAAGCTCTGGCTTCTTGTCTCACAAATGTCTTGTGAATCAAAAAGGCCACAGCATAGGGATCTGGAGGTCCAGAGAACACACTTCACTTATGGTTCTTACTGTAGGGGAATCCCCCACACCTTGCTTCTCTGAGTGTTCATTTGCACCTAGCTGGATGACACTACAAAGGGTTCTGTTGGCAAGTATTCACAGGTTGTGTGATGGGAGCTACAGAGACCTCGACTAAAAGGATCCAATGAAACAATCCCCTTCCCCTTCACAAGGAAGTGGAAAATAGGTAGATAAGTCAGAAAATAGAAAGACAAAAAAATAAATAAAATAAAGAAATAAAAAAAGTATTTATGATGGAACCTCTTGACTGAGGAAAATACTGCATCTTTATAAATGTCTTATCTATGAGATATATTATTATTATTATTATTATCATTATTATTATTTTGGTCTTTGCATTTCTTCAAGTCTTACTACACATTATAGTTGAGAGGCCACTATCATAACTAAGATCTAAGTTGGAAGGATCTTTAACTTCAACATATACTCAAATTTAGGATACCATCAGTTATTTCTTGTAGTTATCTAATAATCATATGCCTAAACATTGATATTCTGGCAACTCTTTAGTACCTCTGCTTACAGCATGCTATATAAAACTTAATTTCAAATGCCCATGCCCATGTTCTTTTCTGGTTGAATATGAGACACATGGCAATTGTTTTTTAGTCTTATGGCATCTGCTCTAACTTGTAAGAATCTTATGGAAAAGTATTCCAGTCCTTCACACTATCCTCATGATATAGAAAATCCCAGAAATTATAAATAAGATATAGTCCTACTATGTCTTTAAATTTTGTAAGAAAGTAAAAACAAATGCTTTTATCTAGCTGACAGCAAGATCAGTGCTTCAGATGCTCTCAAAGAAAGGAGAGGCTGGCTACTCCCTTTTATATTTACAGTTCAGTAATGCTTTAGTATAGTTCCACTCTGACTTGTAGGATCACTGTGTACTCCCAGACTTGAATTTTCAGAGATTTAAAAGGTGCACTTGCAGCAAATAAAGGTGATTGAAATTAAAATAACATAAGTAGGAATTTGCTTAATAGCTTCAGCGTAAGGGCATAACAGTAAATGGCAAATAAGAGATGTCTATAAGTCAGACATTTGTTACCTGAGGACTGCCAATTGTCTGTGTGGAACCATTTTAGCCACTGGTTCCTATAAGAATTGACTCAATGGCTGGTATTTGGTTTTTCTTTTGTATCCAATGATAGAAGTTTTCAGCATCAAATTAATAGTAGAACTTTACAAAGAACGCTTGTGATAAAACCTGTGCTTCACCATGCCATCTTCAAGACTAGGAGTCCCATAGGTACAATACCAATTGGTAAAAGACATGTCATGCCACCCTCTTTAAATGACTACCTGTTCTCCTTAAGATGAAGGTCAAGAGTTCTTCTCATATTAAATATATACATGCACACATAAATTTATGTCATTCATGCGATATTATTCAAATAGGTGACTGAAGTTTTATCACTTATTAACTAGTCCCAAATTGTCATATGCAAATCTAGAGTAGTCTAACCCCCCTAAAAAGCACTTACTATATTACATTTGACTAGTTCAATTAGAGAAAGATGGCAACATACTTTTCAATTCAGAGCTAGGATACTGAGAGGCCATGTATACTTACTTTGTGGGTGACCTGAGAAAATGAATATCATCTAAGTAAGAAGAGGTGTTTGAAAAGATTAAATCCCTAAAATGGAATTTTTATCTAGATCCCAAATAGAGGAATGTAGTAATGATTAAAAGGTTATATAATTGAGTAATAAATGCAAGCTTCTCCTACTCCCACCACTGGAGAGCAGTGATGCTCCCCCCCCCCCCCAAAAAAAAATGCAAGCTGCTTTTCTGACCCAAGTGCCTGGTGAATGAGGCAATAATGCTTTCCTTTCTCTCACAATCTTCACTCTTCAACTTGGTCTACAGGTAGAGAACTCATGACCTGTACTGGTTTCCTCTGTCAGACAACAGTACCTCGAATGACAACTAGTCTCTATGACGATCTTGCTGGAAATGTGTTTCTATAGTTATTGCCTAATGTACCTTTGCACCTCAAAAGTACTTTCAAAGCACATCACATTTGTCATAGGTTTTGCAGAAAGAATAGACAACAGGTAACAATGTTTTTTTTTTTTATTGCTTCTTGGCTTTTTGGCTAAGATCAAGTGTAGTAACAATAGACTTTGTTTTCTAGGTGTGTCTTTCTGAATATCCTACTCAAAGAACTGAAGTGGAAATAAGTGCAAAAAGAGCTCTAATTGATACTATTGCAACAGGTCATATAGAATCTAAAGGCACATGTAGATGAGCTGTGGAAAGATTCTCTTGTTTAGAAGAGAGAATGAGATGTTCAGGAGAGGGACTTCCAAAACTGTGAAGGTGGTTTGTATATGAACAGGGACAGAAATGAAGATCTCTTATAAATAACAGCTGTGTAATACTGTGTGATCTTCAAGAGATTTTTCCTAAACTTCTTTATAAGGTGGTAATACCAATCCCGTAAATTAGCATTGGTTAAGTAGTTCAAACTGGTGTGTGAAGGTTCTAGTTTTCTGACTGGTATTAGGCTCAAATCATCTTGCCTTTTTTGATCCTTGCATAAAAATTATGTGACAAGGTAGCAGTGTTATCCTTCTGATAAATAATTGATTCATTTATGTTACTACCAGAAATAGAAATATATATGATATCTATGATAGATATGATTTGTCTGATATTTTGTTTTTTAATATTTTTAATATTTAATAATAAAATAGTTTACCTATTTTAATATATTTAATATTAAAATAGTTTGCCTATTTTAATATTTTCTGTACATTTCCTCAGTTATTTAAATTTTCCCAGCTAAGTATATTTTAAAATGGGGAACTCCTGAAATGCTTGTTTCTGGCCACTGTAAATGTTCTTCTCTATTGCAATACATCATCCTAAGGAAGTACTGAGTTGCAACATAACTCTATCACTTAGAAAGAAAAACATTTTGCTGTTATGGGGTTCATGTATGTACACCACATTATTAATAGACATTGTAGTTTTACAGACCCTCAAGGCTATGAAAGAACAGCTTGTATCTTTTTCTATTCTAGTATAAAATAAGTATCTAACTCATCTTTTTTGAAATTAATATTAAAGCATGCTAATATTTTTTCTAGTCCATATGATTGTCACATGCTTAGACATGCACACTCAAATAAGAACAACAAAAACCAGACTGATTTAACTAAAAATTGTCATTTCCTTATTACTATGGAGTTTGTAGCATACTATTGTGGAAAGTAATAAAGGTTTTCCATAACTATTTGAAAAATATAATTTCATGTGTAGAAAAAAATCAGACTCTGAGGCATTTTCAATGACTATCACTCTTCTTAGTATGATTTTTTTAATAATTAGATTTCTTAAACATTTTTTTGTTTTTTTGGGGTTTTTTTGGCATCACTGCCCTCTGGTGGTGGGAGTAGGAGGCACAGCCTTTGCTCCTGTGGAGCCGCTGCTGGAATTGAACCTCCATCCCAGTGGGCCGCAGTCCCGCGCACAACCACTCTGCCCCCGGGGCTCAGTCTTAAACATTGTTTAACTGAAGCTATCCTGGCCCAAATAAGTGTCACCTCAAGTGTGAGATATCAGCAAAGTTCTTACTTGCTTTCTCTTGCTCTGGGATTTTGCCATTTGATTTATTCGTTTTTTCAACAATTTTATTCGCATGTAATTCACATACCATACAATTCAGTTGTTCCATTAAGAAGAAGATGTCAACGTACCAAGGAAGAAACAGAATGTTTGGAAACTGATTATGGAAGCAATTGTACAATTCTGGTTGATAACAATGAATGATACAATGACTTGACATTTGAGTCAATTCTCAAGTAATATGTGTTAGTCCGGAGAGACTAGCGAAACAAATTCACAAACATGCATATGTAGATAAGGAAGAAGTTTATATACAACAGGAGAAAACATCCCAGTTCAGTTCAGTCCAAGTCCATAAGTCCAATATTAGCCCATATGTCTGATACCAATCCGTAAGTCCTCATCAGACTTGCAAAACATGTGCAATGATGCCAGGACAATCACAGGCCAGTGGATGCAGAGTCTAGTGTATCCAGTAGTGGTAGAAACATCTCAGTGCTAGCAAGGGCCTCTCTCTGACTTCTCAAACATCTTAGCACTGTCAGGACTCAGCATGGCTTTTCTGCCTTCAGAGTTCTGTTTCCATCAGGGTAAGCCCATGTGACTTCTCCTTCAAGGCGTCACACAGGGAATCAACCTTGTGTTTTATCAGTAGAGCCTCTCTATGAGTCCATAAGTCTCTCACCTCCAATGGGGAAATATGGCCAGTTTTACCAGAATTCTCAGGAGAAAGCCATGCCTACACACAGTTCTCATTGACTATCTCCAGATGGAGAGGCTAACCTCCAACTCTACACTCTCAATCCTGAAATTGACACAAGATTACATGACTGCCACAAATAAAAAATTGAAAGCCCATACACACAAAGAGCCAGGAATGATTTAAGGGTTTACACTAAATTTCACCTCTAACTCAAGAAAAATCAGTTCTATGACATGACCTGTGCAATACTCACCTTCAGGAAGGGAGCACAAAGAAGATAGGTGATATCGCAAAATGTGGTGAAGACTTTGGATGGTGCCTGGCTATCAAATAAAATAGCAGCTGGTATCTTAAAGGCTTGTTTTTGAAAAAGCAACCATCTAAATGAGAGGCCAGCTAAGTCCACATGGAAGAAGCAGGCCATCATCAGCCACCGAAGGTTTTTTATGTTTATAACGTGACGTCAAAGGAGGGATTAGTCTCAGATGCTAAAGTGTGAGAATCTGGTTTGCAGAAGGTTGTGGATGACAGTGGGAGCCTAAGATTCATTGTTGGAATTATACAGGAAAAAGCACCCGGTCTTCTGTCATTAGTGTTCAGTTCATCAAATCTGTTCTTGAGGTATTCTAGAAATTCAAGTGGTATATACTATAAGTTTTAATTTGGCTCTATGGATTTGTTTTGATTTATTCATCTTCAACATTAATTTGCATATGAACAATTGATATGTCCCTCAGATGGCTCCTAGCCTTTTTTTACCTGCTGCTCTTGAGTTTCTCCTTTGTGTGCTTCCACGGTTGTGGTCAATTTGATTTCTGTATGTTATCTCTGGTGAAATCCACATGTATAGTCAGTCACCTTTTGTGATGTTGAAAAAAGGTGTTTGCTATGAAGTCTTTGATCTTCAAGTTTCTGTCATGAAATCTCCAGCTTAATTTTTATCAGAAAGTCATGTATTCTAGCTACTATTCTTCTTATTAAAAATATTCATGTTTTTTTCATAATTAGATTTCATAGTTGTGGAAAAACATGAATAATAGTTGTGCTAACCTGAAAATGATATAGGTATTCTACCTCAGAGGAATTGGTCACTGAAAATTTTATAAGTAGGGTGAAAATATTGTCAGATACATAAAAACACATGAATCATTGTAAAACATTGTCAGAAATTATCCCAGAAGATGAGTCTCTTGGGTAGGAAGGCGCTTTGCAATGACTGAAGAAAAGTTGCTTTCTCAAAGTTGAGTCAATTATAATGACTCAAATGGAGTCAAGTCTTTAAGGAGTAAAGTGGTGGAGACTTTCATTTGCGGAATGGAGCAGGACTCAGGAAGAAATTGATACCAACCTATATCAATAATTGAAACTTGGAATGGATGAAGTCATACAAAATTAAATGGAACACTTAAAAAATTAATACCTTGGCATCATTAAGCTGAAATTGATTTCAATTGGCCATTTTTAATCAGAAAATTATGTGGTTTGTGATACTAAGACAGAAATCAAAAGGAGTGGCATTGTATCCATAATCAAAAAGGATATTTCTAGACCTATCTTGTAGCATGATACTATCTGTGAAGATATAATACAAGCAAATTAAGCCAATATGTAGGCAAACAATGTGAGGAGTATTCTAACACAGGGATTGGTCATTTTTGCCATTCTATTGATTAGAAGATTGAGCCATCTCAGAAGGTGAAAGAAACACTGCTATCAAGATCTAATAGCTACCCGGGTAAAGAGTGTGCGATTCCTGTCTAGAGTTCAGGGTGCAGCAGAAATACCTGATTCCACAGCATCGAAATCATGAGGCACCATCATGGAGTTCCAAACCTCAGGAAGAAATCAGAGAGTCTCTTGGGGTAGGAAACTATCTTTCAAAGTGAGGTGCTATTTAGACATTTTTTTCCAGCTGTTAAGGAGCTTTGTAACATGAGCTGGATCCGGGTGCAGACCTTTCTTACTGAGAAACCAAGGACCAGAGAAACAGGTCTGTATGTAATACCCAGGTGTCCTTCATTTAAATAGATAGTATTCTTCATGTTTTCTGATCCTAACTTGATTTAGCCTGCTAATTTTCCTAATAAACCACAATAATTTTTAACTGAGCTTTAGCTGACCATTGCAATAAGTTATTGATAACACCAGCAAAATTTAATGTTGCTGAATTGATAGCATCAAAATAGTCTAAAGAAACTGGAGGGTAGAGAGGCTTGTCTGACTTCTGCCTAATAGGAATTATTCCTGTGTAAATATGGAATTGAATTATCCTACTCCCTTGTGTAGTCAGAGGAAATTTGATGTGGCCTTCATACCATTTCCTCATTGGACTTCATTTTATATACTTGTGCTACATATCAGAGCCATTATAAACTTTTGACATACTGTATTTATGATTATACTCAATATGACTTTAAGCATTTTGCTAATTCATGTAGCCTTACCCTGAGTTTGCACCCTATATTAGATTTCAGATAACCTGTTCTGTCAACGTTTTTCTTGAAAAATGTAATGAAATACACCTGTATTGAAGATAATTTTTGTCTTTTAAACAATTTTTATTATTTATTTTGAAGTCTCTTTCATTTCTTATCACAATCCATATATTCATCCAGTGTGTCAAGCACATTTGCACTTATGTTGTCATCACATCCAAAGCCTTTTCTTCCCACTTGAGCCCCTGATATCAGCTCCCCATTTCTTCTCCCTCCCTCTCCTGCTTGCCCTCCTTCACAAATCTTTATTAATTTATAGATCACTTTTCCATATCTTACATCATCCTGCATTGATCCTCATCCACTTTTCCATTGTTCATCCCCCTGAGAGTGGACTCTAGGTTGGTCCTTGTGATTGATCCCCCTTTCTCCCCCCACCTCTTCTAATCTTCTCCTCCCACCCTCCCCTAATCTTCTTGTTGACTCTGAGGGGTTTATCTATCCTGGATTCTCTGTGTTATAGGCTCTTATCTCCAGCAGTGTGCATGTTCTGATCTAATTCGATTTATAAGATAGAAGTGAGGTCATGATATTGGGGTGAAGGAAGCAACAAAGAGCTAGAGGAAAGTTGAATGTTTCACTGGTGCTACTGCACCCCTCTGTGAGGGGATATCCAATAGTCTCCACCCCATTCACGTTGGGTATGGTTTTATTCTGGGACTTAGATGTTTGAGACCTGTGTTAGATAGGGTTTTCTAGAGAAATAAAACCAGGACACTAATAATTTATAGAGATAGATGATAGATAGATAGATAGATAGATAGATAGATAGATAGATAGATATAGAAAGATATCTAACATAAGAAATAGTTAATCTATGCAGTAGTATGAATGAAAAATAAAAGTTAACTAATGTATAAAGCAGTATGGATGGTTCAGTGCAACTCACATACGTGATAAAACTAAGACACTGGCAGTTCATTGAGTCTGGAGGTCCACAGGGTAGTCCTTGTAAAGAAATTTAGGCTATCTGACTACCGGCAGCAAACAGCAAGGCAGGTCAACAGCGGTCAGCGAGGTGACAGAGTCCGACAGTCCCCAGCTCAAGAGATGTATATTCCAGGGGTGTGACGAGGTAGGGTTTGAAGGAACTGCAGCTCACAGCAACACAGTCAACGGGCAGTGTAACTTGCAAACTGAGGCACAGGACAAGCAAAGTAGCCAGCTAGATGGAAGATCGAAGAACAAGAGAGCTGTGTTGAAAGATTCTGCTACATGTCTCTAAGCAGACAAACGTTCTAGAAGGTCATGGGTACATAGGATACAGCCTAGGGAGCATAGAGATTCTGGTTTTACAATAATGTTTCACTAAAAATTTCAGCTCTCCTAACTACTGTTCTTGAACACTGTCACGATCTTCAGTCATTCATCAATGGAAACCCCTACTAAATTACCGTTATGCCTTAACATGAGTCAGGCAAGGGCAAGATTAAATTGTTTTGAGGGAAGGAAGATAAAAGGAAGCCCGCAACTCCTCTACACTTAGGGACTAAAAATAATCTATCAAAGTTGTAATTGTGGAGGACTAAACTTTGGGCTGAAATATATCTGTATTACTGTTTAGCTCTATGGTAAATATTGTTTTCTGTTGCAAACTAAATTTTACTTATATATTTAGTCTAAGATTTATCAGCCCTTCAATCAAAATGTATTTATAATTACTGGCAATTGGAAACAAAGAGGGAAAGTATTTGAAAAATATGATCTTGGTGATAGAAACAATCTGGAGAGTATATGCAACTTTGCAAGACCAATGATCTTGTTCAATAACACAAACATTAGTTATGCTTGTAGATTTTACATATAGAATATACAGAAATTAAGTAGAATTTATCTATGTGAAGAGACAATCAACCTTATCAATTGGTAGCATATAAGCAAGAATCAATGGGACTAAATAGAAAAGGGCAAGCTACACTGAAAAGATTTGCAAAACCCAGACCCCAGGAATTTATGGAATACCAATTGGAATGTTTCAACAAACTCATGAATTGCTGGAAGCAATCATTCCTCTTTGACAAAAAATTTGGAAGACAGCTAATTGACTGACTGGACAAGATCCACATTTATTCCCTTCTTTAGAAAGGTGACCCAACAGGATTCTCAAATTATAAAACAATGCCATTGATTTAATTCATTTCATCCATATGCAAGCACAAGTTAGATGAAGATCATCCAACAAAGGCTGCAGCAGTATATGTTCAGGGAAATTGATAGAGGTTTAGGTTGAATTCAGAAGAGAATGTAGAAGAAAGATATTATTGGGTTTTTTGGGGGGAAGGGGGCATCACTGCCCTGGTGGGAGTAGGAAGCCAAGCAGCTCCTGGAGAGCTACTCCTGGATTTGAACCACCAACCCTGTGGGCCACAGTCCCACACACAACTACTACCACCAGGGTTCAGCCCTAGAACAAAGATATTATTACTGAGAACAGGTGGCTCTTGACTGAAAATCAGAGAATATGAAAAATATGTTAGCTTGTGTTTTTTTACTATGCCAAGGCATTCAATAGAGGGTACATTAAAAAAGTATGGCTAATCTTGATAAGAATGGGAAATCCAGAACACTACATTGTGCTCATGTGGCGCCTGTATATGAATCAAGAGGCAATTGTGCAAACAGAGCAAAGGAATCATACATCAATAACATCAAGAGAGGGTGTCAAAAGGTTGTATCCTGTCACCATTATAGCAATCTGAATGCTGAGCAAATAATCAGAGGAGCGAAATTATATGAAGAAGAATATGACATCAGACTTGGAGGAAGGACTATTTAACAGCCTGCTATATGCAGATAATACAACATGAACCACTGGCTGAAGAAGACAAAAGATTGCAGCTTTCAGAATGGTGAAAAGTCAATGTAAAGAAAACTGAAATTCTTACAATAGGTCTAATAGGTGGCATCACGATAAATGGAGAATATTGAAGCTGTCAAAGTCAATGCTCATGGCAGCCACAGCACAGATCCAACAACACATCACACTGGGTAAATATACAGCACAAGACCTCTTTAAAATATTGAAAAGCAAGAATTGTATTTTGAGGTCAATGGGTGCCTTTCCTAAATAATTGTAATTTCAGTTGCCTCATGTGCATGGGAAAGATAGACATTGAATAAGGGAGATGAGAAAAGAATGGATGTATTTGAATTACTGTAGGTGGTAAAGAGTATTGGAAGCACCATGGACTACCAAAAGAACAAACAGGTAGGTCTGTCTGGGTGTCTGGGGAAGAACAGCCAGAATACTACCTAGTGACAAGGATGGTGAGACTTCGTCTCATGTACTTTGGACATGTCACAATAATCTAGTCCCCATAGAAGGACTTGATAAACTAGAAGGACATTGGAAAAGGGGATGACTTTGGACACCGTGGAATAATGACCCTCTGGTTGTGACAAAGATTTCAAACGTAAGAACAACTGTGAGCAGAGCGCAGGGCTGAGCACTGTTTTATTGTTATTTTGTGAGTCAGAACCAACTGTAGAGCACTAAATAGCAACAACAACATGATGTGGATTAACAAAATTTTGAAATGAGAATCTATTTTAATCCTGGATTTTGCTGAATCTGGTTCAACCCTGACATCATCGTTTGTTCTTTCACAGTGACCCCACTGTGAGTTTCCAAGGCTGCACGTGTTGACAAGAGTACAAAGTGCAGCCGTTCTCCTGGGGAACTGCTGGTGGTGTGCATCTGCAGTAGCTGCATGATTGGTAGCTGACCAAAACGAATCAACAATTCAGACCCACTGATTGCCAACAAGAGAAAGACATTTCACTCTGCTTCCGCAATGAATTACCACCTAGAGAGCCTGCAGGGCAGTGGTTCTTAACCTTCCTGATGCGGTGACCCTTTCATACAGTTCCTCATGTGGTAGTGAAGCCCCGACCATAAAATTATTTTCATTGCTACTTCATAACTCTTATTTTGCTACTGTTAAGCCTCGAGTCACCCCTGTGAAAGACCATTCAACTCCCCAAAGGGGTCGCAATCAAGAGGGTGATAACCCACTGTGGGCTACAGGCTACTTACTCTGTTTTTCAGGTTCTCTATAGGTTGGAATGACTAGAAAACAAGAGATTTGGTTTATGTCTCATTAGACCTTATGTACCTAATTTCCCTGAGGATAAGCTACCTCAAAATTATGTTGCATGTTGTGACGATGAAATTAGATGACAGGTAAAATCTCTGGGACACAATTTGTATCAGATAATCTTTATTTCTCCTATTTTTTTCCCTTAAGGCATGAAAAAAAGGATTATCAGTGAATAGACATTTGTAGATTTGCAACACTTACACAGCTTTCTGAAAACTCAATTTGGATTATGGTTTTTTAAACATAAAAACTGAAGTAGATGCATAAAGCATTTTAAGAACAACTGAAGTTAGATTTCTGAAGCAAAATATATACATATAATATATATGTTTATATATATTATATATATACAGTAGCTTCTAAGAATTTTGCTTTTTGATGTACTACACTGCCTTAGAAATTTGCCTGATTATCTGAAAATATGTAAGTTAGGATCACAATATGAGTATATTATTCTAATTCTTATTTTTCATCTTGAAAATTGATTGTGTTGTAAGAAGTTAACATTAAAAATGTTTTGAAAAAAATGTTTAGGAAAATAACCCAAAGTATTAACCACTTTTGAAGAAATGTCTAACCGATTCATTGCAAACACATTAATCTCCCCAGATATTTTACCCAAAACATAGGAGCAAATTATATACTTGTAAAGTAATTAGTTTTATAATCTCTGTTCCTGTTGTCTCTTTTAGTGTTCTGAAAAGAGGTAATTCAACAGGAAATCAAGACCTGCTCAGACATATTTTAAAATAAAATTAAGGAATTGTAGGAGTTAGCCAGTTGCAGAATATATGAGTTTGGGCCAATTTTAAAATTTGGTCATTTGAGCCCAAAACAGGCACCTCGATAAAAAATCAATTTGAATGTTTGAGAAAATTTAAATCCTGTTTAATTCCATAAAGCATTGGGTAAATTAAATACATCAAAAATGTTTCCATATATCCTTCCAAAAGATTATTTTCAAAAGGAATGTGAATGGCAGCATTGTTTTGTTTTATTTTTACCTAACGATCCTAACATTTATAGCACTATTTTAATATGGGTCATTATCAGTTGCCTTCAGATGAATGCTCTCTATCTAAATATTGTATGAATCCATTGTTCAGATCATTCATATTCTCCTGCTGGGCAAGAAGCAAAAGTGTTCTCTGTAGCATTCCAGGAATGAATGAATCAATCAAGCTCTCCTTTCTTCCCAAATTTAAATGATATCACCTAAAAATCGATTTATAGCTTTGTGACTTTAGACAATAAAAACATGGAGCTAATAGTGAGTGTGTTTTCTGTAGATGTAGAAATAATTCCAGGTAATTTAAAAAATTATAACTCAAAAGCAACATTTTAAATGGTTTTCTGTTGCCTCTTTCCAGAGTATGTTAGGTATTGGACTGACTGCAAAGTCAATGTTTCAAACCTCCTCGTTACTGTGTGGGAGAAAGATGAGGTTATCTGCTTACCATGGTTTACAAGCTGGGAAACCCTAAAAAGGGATCTATGAATTGGACCTGACAAAATGGCAGTATGTTTTGATTTTGATTTTCTTTCCAGACTTGATTTGTTGAAAAGAAAGGAAAAAATATGTAGGCAGCCATAGGTAAAAGGAGTGGCACTAACAGAAATATAGGCTTTAAGGAGTGGGCACAACTTTGACAGTATCCTAAATTGACATCCATCTTTAAAGCATCCCGCTTTGCAATGTTTTGTGCTTGTTGTGAGTCACCAGGGAGCCCATTCCAACTCGAATATGTTCAAAGAAACCGAAAACTCCCAGTCATCAGAGAAGCATGGCACCTTGAAAGACATTTTTAGTGCCAGTATTCAGATTATTTTTAATATATAACTTTCTTTAATAACATATTTATAGATATTGAGGGAAATTAGGAAGTACAGCATCCATTAATAGAATGGTGGTATAAGTTAAGCGTTCAAAAACACTGCTCTAAAATGGAATATGGATACTGACTAGACAGAGGACTAATGAGAGAGATTGCAACAATCTTTGAAAAGGTTATTCTATTATACTAAATATGCTATTACCATATTCTATCTGATGTGTTAGGGATTTACGTTATTTTGGCATATTGTGCTTGCAAATGTTCAGTAATTTAGAGTCCGTTTCAGCATAAATGTAACAAAAACCAATAGGTTCCTTCTAATAGAAAAGGGCATATGTACAAAATGATCCACATTACAACATCACTTCATCATCAAGATCAATGCAAATCATCCCTCTGTCTCTGTCATATGTGTACCTCAAAGATGAGCAGTAATGTCGATTTTCCACAAAGCAATGGGGATGACACTTTGTCTCATATACTTTGCACACGTTATCAGGAGAATCTAGTCCCTGGCAAAGGACCTCGTGTGAGGTAAAGGGTCAGTAAAAAGGAAGAAGATCTTCAAATAAATGGATGGACACAGTCATTTTAATGGCGCGCTCAAGCACAGTAACTGTTGTGAGGACAGTGCAGGCCAGGGAGGGTTTTGTTCTGTTCTACCAAGGGTCCCTGTTAGCAAGAGCAGGCTCCATAGTACCTCGCAACAGCACTATAGCTTATGTATACTTTAGTTTGATTAATTTCTAGATACTATTTTGAGCTAGAATAAATTATAAACATGGACAAAACTCAACATATTATGTGAGATAAAATAGAGTAAATGTGCTTTCTACTCACCACAATAATAATTTAAGAGAATGGATTAATAAAATTATATCCAATTAATTTCTCTTTATTTATAAAGGTCAATATGTCTGCAATATTTCAAAGCTCTCTAGACAAAAACACAGATAAATGTGTAAAGCTTATAAATGGGCTTAAATGTGCCACCTGTCTTTAAAGCAATTGATTTTATATTAAGTAAAATGAAGCCAGTTGTTTATTTCTATCACATCAGATCACCATCAGATAATCATTAAAATAATATGGCAGAAGGAGGTGTCAGTAACAACGTAAATATGAATATTTGACATACATGTTCAAGTTCGCACTGTAATGACTCACAAAATGTTGATCCAAAAACAGGAAAGAGCTCCAGAAAAAGATTCCTAGAATACTTTCCTTCAATTTTAACTAGAAAAAAAAGCTATTTTGAGAGAGATCAGCCTTTATTTTGCTAAAATCTTTGCAATCAGCATTGAACATTTTGTGAACCTAAGGTAGCGTCTAAGAGCCTGGCTTGCATAGTGATTAACGGTTGTGCTACTATCTGCAAGGTTGACAGCTTGAAACCACCAGTCCTTCTGTGGAAGATAGTTGGGGATTTCTACTCCATAAATAATTACATCCTCAGAAACTCAAAAAGGCAGTTCTACCGTCTCCTGTAGAGTCTGTATGAGTCACCACCAAATCAATGGCAGAGAGAGAGAGAGAGAGAGAGAGAGAGAGAGAGAGTTAGAAATATGGAGCAAGCATACAACTGATGTATATCTTTGTGTAATAAACCAGTTTCATTTTGTAGCATTGGTAATTTCTCCATGAAACAGTCCAGAGAGTGGCCTTATTAAAAAGAAGTATTCCCCTTTCCTGTGTTTGTAAGAAGTTAAATGACAAATATGAGCATACTATGCAACTTTTAAAATAACATATTTTAACAATAAATAATTTAACTGTAAGGTGCTACATTATATCACTAAAATTTTGTTAATGCATAAATGTGGGACAGCCTAAATATAAACAGAAGAGCAATAAATCAGTAGAGAACATCTCTACACCAATGGATATGCCATTGCTATCATGTAAATTAGCTAAATCATTTGAATAAGGTATGAGTAATTTCACCATCAGATGTGGCTAGAAACATTCAGGAAAATCTACATAAAACTTGGATTCAATGAAATAAGGGATAGTGCAATAAAGTACACTAAAAAACAACTTCAATTGCAATATCTTTACAAAGCTTAGGAGGGATTTGAGGTTCCTCAGAAATATTTTATAAAATTTTACAGGGGTTATGATATATACTATTCTTTAAGAATTCTTTGCATCTTAATTATGGTTTTCTATGTTTCTATAAGATCAGTGCATTAAAACTCTCCCAAACAGTAACAGTTGCAGTAGAGTCAATTGTGACTCATGGTGACCCTATATGTACCACGTTGGCTTGTGCTCCATGTTGCCGATTTTACCAGTCATCAACTCAATGGCGACATACAGCACCCTTATGCAAAGCACAGGAAACTCTGTCCAGTCATGCACTATCCTCACAATGATCGGAGAACACTGTTGCAGCCAGTCTGTAAATTCATCTCATTGAGGGTCTACTTTGTTTCAATGCCCCTTTACTTCCTCAGGTATAATGCTCTTTTCTAGGGGCTTCGCTCTCTTGGGAATATGTCCAAAGTACAGAAGAACAAGTCTCACCATCCTCACTTCTAAGTAGCTTTCTGGCTGTACTTCTTCCAAGACAGTTATGCTTGTTCTTCTGGCAACTCACCGTGCTTTCCATATTCTTTGAGAGCACCATAAGATAAATGAAGCACTACTTCTCCATCCTCTACCCCTACATTCCCCACTCTCCTCTCCCCCTGGAACTGTCAGTCCCTCTGTTTTCTTCTGGGGATTGTTTATCCTGTTTATCTTATATAGATAAACATAGGTGGGTTGGGGGCAGGGAACAGAAATTAGCCTATGAATAGTCCCCAGCCTATCATGTGTATGACCTTGTCATACACATACATGTACTTATGAATTTGTTTCTCTAGTATACCCAGACTAGCACAATAATTTTGGTCATTTTTCTTTCTATCATGATACCTATGTGGAAAACTGTAAATGAGGTGGTAGTAATTATCATGGTTTTAGTTAGGCACCTCTTACTCCTCCAAGTTCCATCCTTGCTCTTCATCATTTTAAAGAAGTTTTCCATTTGATTTTCTGACTGCTGCTTTCATAAATATTCATTGTGTATCTGATATGATTAAATCACTGAAAGCTGTAGTAGTTAAATAATCTGGTGTCAATTTGGGACTTGAGAGGATTAAGGTGAAGAAGTATAGTCTTGTGTCTCAATTGGGTCTTAGCCAATGAGGCCCTGGGCAAGGTTTCTCTGAGAACTCTAGGAAATCTGCTTTTCCTTCTTTTGTGTGTTACCTCCCTTGGAGACTCTTTGCTGACAAGGCTGAGTCTCTGTGAGACATCCCTGAAGGGAAGTCATATAGACTTACCCTTTTGCAACCCTGGATGCTAGAGAAGTTATATGAAAGACCCCTGTCAGTGCTGAGATGCTTACAATGCCACTGAAACCAAAGACTTTCTACCCACTGGCCTGTGATTATCCTACATTCAGTGTCATTGCATGGCATGTGTTTTGTGAATCTGAAGAGGACTTTACATATTGGTCCACTCTAAATGACATAATGGTCTGATATCGAATTTATTGGCTTGGCCTGGACTGGGTTGGGATGCTTTCTTAATGTAAAGTCTCTATAAAACCCCTTATATAAAACTCTATCATACACATACATTTACTTATGAATTTGTTTCTCTAGTATACCCAGACTAACACAAAAATTTTGATCAGTTTTCTACTTATCATGATACCTACCTGGAAAACTGTGTTTTTGTTTTTGTTTTTACACTGGATTATAATCCATAAGACTGTGATTCTTGATTTTCATCAGCATCTGGTTCAAGTCTTCTTGGCTTTCAGCAAACAAGATGGTGTCTTATGCATATCACAAATATGTTTATTTTAATCATATTGGTGCTCTTACAGCTTTTATAACAATCCCTGCATGAATTTTATCAAGCATATTTGTATATATGTTGCCATCATTTCCAAAACATTTTCTTTCTACTTGAGTGCTCCACTTTTTCCCCTCCTTCCCAGACACTCTCATTCTCATAAACCCTTGATAATTTATAAATTATTTTTATTTTCTTATTTTGCACTGTCCATTGTCTCCCTTTACCCACATTTCTGTTTTTGACTCCCTGCTTCCTCCACCTCCTACCCTCTTGATATAACTGTTTTCGCTATTGGTACTAAGGGGTTTAACTGTCCTGGATTCTGTGTGTCGAGAGCACTTACCTGTATCAGTGAACATGCTCTGGTTGAACCAGATTTGCAAGCTAAAACTGAGGTCATGAGAGACAGAAGGAGGAAGCACTAAAGAACTAGAGGACTGTTGTGTGTCCCATTGGTGCTATTCCACACCCTAACTTGTGATCCTTCTGTGAGGGGATATACGATTGTCTACAGAGGGGTTTGGGATCTCTATTCCAAACCCCCCCTCCCCCCTTATTTCCATCTAACTGGTGGTTTTGTGTTTTCTGATGGCTGATGCCTGGCCCCATCAATGCCTCATGATCACATAGGTAAATGTGCTATCATGTGAGTTTTGTTGCCTCCCCACTAGCTGGCCACTGTTTAATTTCGAGTCCTTAAGACCCCAGATGCTGTATCTTAAACTAACCAGAAACCATAAGCTTTCTATGCCACATTAACTTATATACTCATTTTGTCTTCAAAGATGTCATTGGAAAGGTAAATGCAAGGTTATTAGAATGACGTGTTCTTGTGTTTAGAGGGGACATGAGTAGAGGACCAATGTCCATCTGATATCTTAATACTTAACCTACAAATGTATGCACATAAACCTATATTGCTATTATTATATATTAATATGTTTACATATGTACAAGCCTATGTTTATATCTCTATTAATGTCTTTTGCTTCCTAGTTCTTTCTTCTATTTCCTTTTCCTTTCCTCCATCTCACTATCATATTCAGCCCCCATTTGTCTCTCTGTATTTCCTCTCAGCTACATTGCACTTGATTGAACTACACTAGGCATTCTATGCCTTCCTCACCATGGATTTATGGCTCCTGTTTTTCCTTTCTCCCTAGTTTGTTGACTTCCCACTCATTTGCTCCCACAATTCCCACTTTCCTGTCCCCCTGGAAGTGCCATTCCCTTTGTTTTCTCCTGGGGCTTGTTTATCCTGCTTATCATATATAGATAAACATAGGTGGGTTTGGGGCAGGGAAACAAAAATTAGCCTATGAATAGTCCCAGTCCCATCAGCAGACCCTTATGCATGTTTTCCAATTGGATCTGATATAGTGCCAAGCCCTGCCTCATCAGTTAAGTCTACTTTCAGAATTTCTTAGGGACTTTGTTTCTTTGTTCCCTTGCTGCTTTGCTGTGCTTCCTTCAAGTTATGCCCCGATGTGGGGGGGTAGGGGGGTGTTTTCAACAGGACACGCTTTCTGCACTGTGCCTCTGGTGCTGCCCCAATAGCACAGTGTGCCAGTACAGGCATGACTTGTCTCCTGGTGAGGCCTGTGGTCTGAGCACACCTATCCCTCTCCCTGGGCTTTATGTTCTCTGGCCAGATTTAACCTTCTCCCTCGGTTTATGTTCAGTGCTGTCCTTGGTAGTGATTCCTTCTGAGGAGTGGGGTTAACATGGCTGGGATAAGGGCCTGGCCTACAGATCTAGCTCTTAGGTCACTGCTTGATATCAGTATGTTGCCCTCATAGCTTGGTTCATGAGGTTGAAGTCTGGCCCCTCTCTTCCTTTGCTATGGAGACATAAATAATACCCTCTTCATGGTAGATTAGTGTCCTATTCCCCTCAATGTCTTTGTCTTTCCTCCTTTCAAAAGTTGTTAGTAAGCCTTTCTACCCTATTAGGATGTCAAGTTCTTTATCACCTAGTCCAACTTTTCATATAATTTGCTCAACCTAAGGATCAAATGAGTATGATGAAAGAAAATAATCTTAGCACATACCTTTCCTTACTTTAAGCCATACAGTATTCCATATATCAGTTTGAATGACTGTCTCTTGATCCATGCATATGTTTTACCTATGTCCTACAAGTGTTTTGTAATTTCCATTCTTCTCAAGATCATCCATAATTTGTATGATCTACAGCACAGACTGCCTTTGCATAATGAATAAAGCACAAGTAAACCTCTTTCTGGTGCTTCCACTTTCAGCCAAGATCCCTCTGAAATCTTCAGGTAACCCTCATTTTATGTCCTTTTCTGAATTTAATTTGAGATTCTGGCAGCTTCCTGTGGATATGTTGTAATGTTTTCTTCATAGAAAATAGTTCAATATTGCAACTTGAGTGTTGATTTTTTTTTAATTCTTTCAGCTTGGGATATACTCAGTAAGATCTTTTCTTTTTTTTATTTAACACTCATGGCCTTTGTATATCTTGTTATATTTCAATTATTGAATTTTTGAAAGTAATATATTAATATGTCTTTCATGGTACAGCTAGGTGGTCATGAACCTACACATTTTTGGTTAGCATTTGATTATATTAACCATTTGTACAAAATGAGCAGCTTAAATTAACTGAAAACCAAGTCAAAATCAAACACAACTTACAATGGAAAAACCCACCATTCCTGAAGAAGAAACTTACATTTCACCTCATGCTCTCACTCTTTATCCTTCTTATTTTAATGAACACAGGATGACATAAACCAAAACTGTCAAATTGTGCTACAACAAGGGCATCACATGGGATGATATTATTAAACAAAAAATAATTTTATCAGTTTAGAATAATAGAAAAGGCTGCCCATTTGGGTCAGTTCTGGTGAAGGCTCCTACCAAGACTCTATTTCTAGGTTATCTCTGTGTGACTTAGCATGTTTGTTTTGATCTGTCTCTAATTTTACAATCATTTGCTTATTCTTTTTTATAACTCAAAAGACACTGTCTCAAAACACAGCATATACTAATCTCAGTAATGTGAACCATTCTACGATTTTAACACTCTGCAGAAAGATTAGAATTTAAAATGCATGTGTTAGAAGACAAAACTTATTGTATATGTGCAAAGAGAAGAAGGGAATACAGCATTGCAAAGGAGAGAAAAATGCTCGAGGATTGACAACAGTCCTTGTGGTTGAAACAAGAAGCCGAAGCAGAGGCACAGTTGTGAGGCTGGCACGGGACCAGACAGAGTTCCTGTGTTACTTTGGGTAAACTAGAGAAACAAATTGATAGACACACACATGGATATAAGGGTAAGGTTTATATGCAAGAGGAATGGAATATTGAGAAAGCATCCCAACCTAGTCCAGTTCAAAGTCATAAATCCAATATTAGTCCATATGTCCAATTCCAGTCTATAAAGTTTCCTTCCAACTCACGAAGTCACAGGCCAGTGGGTGCGGAGTCCTGGCGCTGGCAGGGGTTCACTCATGGCTCCTCACTTCCAGGGTTCAGGTTCTATCAAGAGCATCCAGTGGTGGTAGAAGCAACTCAGTGTTGGCAGGGGTCTCCATGTAGCTTCTCTCTAGTCTCAGAAGTCTAGGCCCATCAGGTTAAGGCCATGACACTTCTTCTACATATTCTCCAGCTCCTCGGACACTGCCATCTTGTCTTGTTCATAGTTCATCATCTCAGAGACTGACTCCCAACAACTGCAGAGATGGCCTCTCATCTCCACAAGGGAAATATCGCAAGATTTCCCAGAAGTCTCAGGAGAAAGCCATGCTCACACAGAGACCTCATTGGCTACTCAATGGTTATCTCCAGATTAACAGGCTAGACTCAACCCCTACATCTCAATCATGAAATTGACATTTCAAATATATGACCGCCACAGTTCCCTTCAACTGTACATTGGGTTGTGTGTGGGTAGGAACAAACTTGATGGCACTGGACAACAAAATTTATTCTAGAACACTTTGATTACCTCAATGATTTTAATGACTCCTTTTCTTTGAAGGACATATAGAAAAAGCAGAACATGATATTTGCTGCAGCAGATATAATAAGTTGGAGGACAGTTATGGTATAATCCAGGTGATGCCAGAAATGAGCTCCAAGACAATAGCTCAGATTTGGAGATTGAAGATTTCTCAAGCCTAGTTGTTAGGTTCATAGTATTTACCTTCACCAGGCTGATCTCTTTCTCTTAAAGGAGTAAGGAGAACATATTATATGCACTGTTTCAAAAGTATGGCTACCTACTTGTGATAAACAAAACACAGGGTAACAAAGCAATAAAACAAACTCATTGCCACAGAGTTGATTTCCACTTACACTGACCCTAGAATACAGAGTATAACTGCTCCTAGGGATTTCCTATACTGTAACTCTTTTCAGGATTAGAAAGCCCTGGCTTTCTCACATGAGGTGGCAGGTTGCTTCAGACTGCTTACCTACTGATTGGCAGCTCAACATGTAGCCATTTAGTCACCTGCATGCTTATTTCCCATTCAGGAACAAGATGGCCCATAAGCTCAGGGTTGGCCTTGTGCAGTAAAGATGTGTAAGTTTTATATACTGTCATTTTTCTGAAGTATATTCAAATAAAAAGTTATTAGTCTTAGTGTAGTCTTTCTGGACTCCAAACATTTGTTTTTGACACTCTTTACATTTTCATCTGCGGTGTAAAAATCTCTGAGTAATAAAGTATACTTGTTCTTATCAAGGGTGTTTGAAACATTCCATATGCCTTTATTTGTACAATTTACATTATTGTGCCCTCTCCCAGATTATGTGTAAAAGTAAATAAATATCAAATTGTATCAAATTTAATAATTCATCTTTTTATACTTAAACATAAACTTTGTTCTAAATCCAAATATGATAATAAATAAATAAATCCAAAGTATTGTTTTGGTAGAGTAGAATAGCAATTGATCCAGAAAGAATGAAACACTTTAAAAAGTGATCTAAAAAGTGATCTAAAACACTATCTTAACAATATTTAGGATACAATTTTCTAATTAGCAGAGAAATCATGAGAAAAATAATCTAGAGATCATGATATTTAAAGCGAAATAAAGTTAGTTGCCTGATATTTCATGGATTTAATGGCTTGATTGCATCAAAGTTTGAAATAAAATAAATTATCTGAGTGTTCATACTCTCTATTTCCACTTCCCCTATGTTGCATATGAAGTATTTCCCAATTATATACTAGATGGTCTTAATATTATTCAAGAGAAAATAAAAATGACAATGATTATTGGGACTGGAAGAGTAAAAGATGAAGACAGAACTTGAAATTATTTTCTTTGAAATACCTGCCACAAATCACAAGCCATAATTACACAAGATATACAATTTGTGACTGTTTTCCTTATTGTTACAAATTTTAGTAAGTAGAATATCAAAACTTGTAAGAGAATATCATGGTCAACTCTTATTCCACCTAAAGAACAGAAGACATTACAGGTACACCTACTTACCTATGCTGAGGAGATATATATCTATATTATTTTTGTTATTTCCTCATTCTCAACAGTAGTTCATCATGTTCTTCTGAAGGTATATATATAATACTGTAAGTTCATCCATAACAAGTTTATATCATCATCTGTTTTCTATTATAATAGAAGTCAGTTACTTTTTACACATCTCTAATCAGATATCTAATTTTTAAAATTCTGTAGATTTGCTTCACACTCAGAGAAACCCCTTTGGAATAGAACAGCCTCAAAAAAGTGTTGAAGAATGAAAATATTTAAAGAATTAGAATACTACATCCTTCTCCCAGAGTGGATTCTGTGTTTGAACTGAGAACCTTTCAAGGTGCATGAAACACTCTAGTCAGAGCTTCTCATGTTTCTTATAGACATCTCAACTTTAACTTAGTTCCTACTCAACAATGCAGTACAACTCTCCAACTCATCTTCTAATTCTTTCCCATTATATTTACTAAGAAAAACTTTCATTGGTTTCTCAGGCAAACATCATATACCAAAACACTGAAATTCATTGTCATTGAACTCTTTCCAATACACAGAGTTGAATTGTCCTAAAGGAGTCCTACTGTTGCCCTCTTTATGGAATCAGATTACTGAATCTGTATCCTATGAAGCAGCTGATGAGATCTCACCATTGATCTTTTGTGCTCAAATTGCCATAAATTTAATGTTATGTATTGCTTTACTGTTCTTAAGTACCATCAAGTTGGTTCTGATTATATATACATATACATATATATATACACACACATATAAAATAAGGTTCATGCCATCCTATCAATTGTTCCTTTGTTTAAGCATATTGTTAAAGCTACTGTGTCCTCTGCTTAAAAATCTTTTTCTCTTTATTTTTGGTGAGCCTCAAATTCACTAACTAGTATGTCCTTCTCTAGGGATTTGGACCTCCTGATATTTGAGATGAAGTTTTGCCATCTTCACTTTCCATACACATCTTGAGTATATTTCTTCTAACATGTTGTTAAGTGCTATTGACCCAGTTCCAACTCTTCATAACACTATGCACAACAGAAGGAAACATTGCCAGACCCTCTGCCATCTTGAAAAGAGCTCTTACATTTGAGCCCGGGATAGAAGCCAAGGTGTCATTCAACCATGTAGAGAGCCTTCCTCTTTTGATGGCTGTCTAATTTTCTAGCATTTTGTTAATGCTTCTAGTATATTTGGTATATTTTATATTCTTTGCTAACATCATAGTTCAAAGGACTGATGCATCTGTAGTTTTGTTTAGTCATTGTCCACCTTTCTCATAAAAATACGATGGCTTAGATCTGGTTCATCTTAACCTTCAAAGTGACACCTTTACTTTTTTAAAATCATTATATTGGGGGCTCTTACAGTTCCTACCGCAATCCATCCATACATAAATGGTGTCAAGGACATTTGTACATTTATGACCCTCATCATTTTCAAAATATTTTCTTTCTACTTGAGGCCTTAGTATCAGCTCATTTCCCCTCCTCTTACCCATCCTCTCTCCCTCATGAACCCTTGGTAATTTATAAATTATTACTTACACTTATTTTTAAATTTATAAATGATTACTTTTTTCTTTTTTTTCCTTAAATTAAAAATCATTTTATTCGGGGCTCATACATCATCTATGTTTAGTAATCCTCAGACACTTCATTGCTTTGCTCCTCTTGCTGCTCTCCTGCACACCATTAATGATCCATCATGGTGTGGTGGATTGGGCACAATTCCCACACTATGTATCTGGTGTTTTCCCCATAGAGCTAAGGGTCACTGAGGGATGATGTACCTAACAGTAGGGCCATCCCTATGTTTCTTTCTGTGCATTGGCTAATACACGCAGGAAGAGTTCCCTCAGAGTTTGCTGTCCCAGGATGGATTTCCCTCTCTCTCACCTTCTCTCTTTGTTTTCTCCTCAGAAACTCCCCTCTTCCTTAGCTATAGCTCCTGTGCTGTCCTCTTTAGCTAATTCTACAGTTTCTACAGTCAGACAGAGAGGGGTGAGAGAAGTAGTTTGGATTGAGCTTCCTATCCGCCCGCCCCCTCCCCCCCAGAACGCCCTATTGATTCACTGCTTCATGTGATATGCTGCATTCAGATATTGCCACACTGGATAGATACCTGGTCCCTCTCTCCCTCTTCTGGGGAGATATAAACAATACTGTTCTTTGGCTGGGTTAGTGCCTAGTTCTCCAGCTTTGCAAAGTTTTCATTTGTTTGTTTTCTTGTCTCTTCTTTCTTATTTGGCTGTCATATGTACCCCTGGATTGAGCCCCTGCCTTAGTACCTGGACCTCACTGCAGGAATGTATGCATATAGTAGTATTCCCCTATGCCCCTTTAGGTTTATAACCTTACATTAGTGGAATCATGCTATACTGGCCCTTTGGAATTTGACTTGCGTATTTAGCGTAACTTCCTCTAGTTCTTGCCATGCGACAATGGGCTTCATGCATTCATTGGTGCTTTTTAGGGGTGTGTAATATTCCCTTGTATATCCGCACCATAGATTTTATACCTATCAATCTGTTGATAGAAATTTGCATTGTTACAATTCCTTGTGATTGTGAACTGTGGAAGGATGAACATTGGAGCATAAATATCTGACCATGATTTGTTTTTTGCTTTTTCTGGTTACATGCCTTGAAGGGGGATTGCTGGGTCATATACTGCTTCTATTTCCATCTGTTTTAGATAATATCTCCAGATCGATTCTCACAATGGCTGCTCTTGCCTATAAATCAATGAGCAGTGGATGAGAATACCTATCTCACCACAACCCTTTCAACACTTGTTACTTTTTGATTTTTTTAATTAGGCTATCTCTCACGGCATTAGGCAGTTTATAGTTGATTTTATTTGCATTTCTCTTATGGCTATTGATCAGGAACATTTTCTCATATAATTATTCACCACTCAGATGCCTGTCCTCATGAAACTTCTGGTCAGGTCCTTTGTCCAACTCCTTAGTGGACAATTATTACAATTTTTTTATTGTAAACTAGCAAAATAGTATAGATTTTACTAATAAGGCCTTTGTCCAGTATAACATTGTTAAAGATGTTTTCCCAGTCTGTGGGCTCTTTCATTACTGTTGGGCAAATTCTTTCATTGTACACAGGTGTTTTAGTTTTAGTCTAACCTACTTGCCCAGTTTTGTCTCCTCTGTGTTTGTGTCCATCTCTATTTCTTATAGCCTATATATTCCCTGCACCAAAGTTCTCAGGTTTGTCCCAGATACCTTCTTTGATGATCCTAATAGTTGTGGATTTTACACAAGGCTGATCCAACTTGAGTTTATTTTTGTGCATGGAGTGAGGCAAGTCTTGCTTCACTTCACAACAGGTATATATCCATTTTTCCCAGTACCACTTGTTAAAGAGGGCATCTGCTTCCCATTTTATATTTTTGGGGCCATTAGCAAACATCAGTTGTCCGCATGTTTATGATTTTATTTGTGGATTTTCAGTTCTTTTTCATTAGTCTGAGTATAGGCCATTGATTCCTGTGCCACAATATTTTGACCACTGTGGCTGTAGAGTAGGTGCTAAAGTCAAGTAAAGTAAATCCTCCAACTTCCTCCTTCTTGAGGCGTTATCTGCTAATTCTTGGCTTCTTCCCTCTCCATATGAAGTTGAAAATCAGTTTTTCCAATGCTTTGAAGAAAGATTATGGTACTTGTATCAAGATAGCATCAAACTTTTTTTTTTTTGGGGGGGGCATCACTGCCCTCAGGTGGTAGGAGTAGGAGGCCCAGCCTTTGCTCCATGGACCTGGAATCAAACCTCCATCCCAGTGGGCCGCAGTCCCGCGCACAACCACTACACCACCAGGGCTCAGCCAGCATCAAACTTTTATAGTGCCTTGGGCAGAATTGACATATTTACTATATTTAGTCTTCTGATGCATTAGCATGGGATATTCTTCCAGTTGTTGATGTCACTCTTGGTTTCTTGTAATTGTGTTCTGATATTAACCTCATACAAATCTTTCTTTTTTTATGTCAAGTATATTCCTAGATACTCAGTTTGAGTTTGGCTATTGTGAAGGGTACTATCTTTTTGATCCTGTCTTCCATGGCTTTGTCTGATAAATATAGCAGTCCAATAGACTTCTGTATGTTGATCTTGAATCTTGCCACTAAACCAAATTCTTCTATCTCTTCCAGCATTCCTCTTCTGGAGCTTTTAAGCTTTTATATAAAATCATATCATCTCTGAATAACAATAGTTTCACCTCTGCTTTCCCCAGGCAAATAACACAGATGTCTTTTCTTTGCCTTATGTTGTTAGCTAGGACCTCCAGAACAGTGGTAAATAGGAGTGTGGACAAGGAACATCCTTGTCTTGTCTCTCTTTTCGCTGAATTGTTTTTGTCTTTTCTCCGTGGATTATTACATTGGCTGCTGGTTTTTCATTCACAGTTTATATTCTGTGGTAGGAATTTCCTTTAATTCCTATTTTATTAAGTGCCTTAAGCAGGAATGGATGTTGGATGTTGTTGAATGACTTTTCCATGTCTATAGATATTATAATGTGGTGCTTATAATTATCCATGTTTTACTTCCAGCAGGGCAGTGATGCCACACACACACACAAAATGTGAATGTAATTGTGGTGAATAATACCAAGGTCTTTCATATATTGAAACATCCTGTATTGCTGGAATGAATCCCACTTGGTTATGGTGAATTATTGATTTTATATATTATTTGGTTTTATTTTATTGACCAGTATTTTGTTAAGAATTTTTGCACTGATGTTTATTAGGGAAATTGGTCTGTAGTTCTCAACTCTTATGAGATCCTTGCCCACTTTGTGAATCAGTTATATTAGCTTCATAGAAAGAGTTCAGGAGTTTGCTATCTTTTTCTATGCTTTGGAAAATTATGCGTAGGATGGTGCCAGTTCTTTTCTGAATGCTTAGTAGAAATCTCCTATGAAGCCATCTGGCCTGGAGGACTTTTTTTTTGTTGGTAGTCCCTTGATAATTTCATCTGTTTCTTCAATTGCCACGAATCTGTTGAGATTCTTGACGTCCATCTGAGAGTGTCTAGAGAGGGATTGTTTTTCCAAATATTTGTTCATGTCTTCCAAGTTGCTGAATTCATTGGAGAATTGCAGCTCTTCACAATACTGTATAATTATCATTTTTATTTCATTAGGGTCTGTTATACTGTCCCCTCTTTCATCACTCATACTTGCTATGACACTTGTTTCTTACTTTCTTTGGTTAGGTTTGCCAGTGGTCTATCAATTCTGTTAATCCTTTCAGAGAACCAACTTTTAGGTGCATTAATTTCTTCCACTTTTTTCTTCATTTTCTCTCTCATCTATTTCAGCCCTAATTTTTTTTCATTTCTTTTGCTATTAGTATGATTTTCCCGTCAACTCTGCTATAACTGTTGTAAGTTTTGTGTCAACATATCAATTATAAGCCTCTCTTGCTTTTTCATGTGTGCACGTATTGCTATCAAACTTCTGCCTTTGCGGCATCCCAAAGGTTATGGTAAGTCATGTTCTCATTCTCACTGGTTTCTTGTAACTTCTTAATTTCATCTCTGATCTGGGCCAGTACCCATTCCTTTTGAAATAGAGAGTTATCCACCCCCCAATTGTTTGCCCTTGCCTTATAAATCAGTTTTTGCTGTTGTTGATTTATAGCATAGTGATCAGAGAGGGATGCCTACATAATCTCTATGTGCTTGAGTTTACATAGATTCAGCTTGTGTGCCACCATGTGATCTATCTTCTAGTATTTACCATGTGGGCTTGAAAAGAGTACGATATGTCCTTTTTTGCATTTGAATGGGGAGCTCTGAGGTCAAGTCCTCTAATTGTAAAGTTTAGATCTGTAGCTTCCTTGTTAAGCTTTTTCCTGGTGATTTATATTCCTTTAAGAATGGTTTATTGGGGCTGAGCCCCGGTGGTGTAAGTGCTTGAGTGTGGGACTGTGGCCCACAGCCTTGGAGGTTCAAATCCAGTGGCATCTCTCAGGAGTCGCACTGGGTAGCTCCCATGACCACCAGAGGGTAGTGATGCTGCCTCTCCAAAAAAAAAAAAATTAAAAAAAACAGGAGTGATTTATTAAAGTCACCTACTATGATTGTTAAACGAGCAGTGATTTTTTTTTCCATCTTTTGGCATGTTTGATTGACAAATTTCATGGGTCTCTTGTTTGGTGCATGCACATGTATTAAACTCACTGATTCTTGGTCTACTGTTCCTTTGTGCATTATATAGTGTCCCTCCTTATCTTATGTTATGGTGTGCAACTTGAGATAAATTTTGTCTGAGATTAGAAGCACAACAGCTGCTTTTGTTGAATCTCCATTGGTTTGATAAACTTTTCTCCAGCCTTTGATTCACAGCCTATTTTCGTCTGTGTTCTTGAGCTATGTCTCCTGTAGGGAGCTGATCCATGGGTTGTGCTTCTAAGCCAGTCTGCTAATCTTTGTCTATTAATGCCTAAGTTCAGTCTATTTATATTCAGGGTTACTACATCTAGGTACAGACTCTGTAATGTCATCTTGTACCTTCCGTGTTGGATTTTTTCCTATCTCCTTTTATGATCATTGAATTATGCAAATGATTTTGTGTGTTTCATTCTTACCATTTTCCACCATTGAGACAAGGCTATTTGGAGAGCTCTTTTCCCTTTGTTGTCCTCTGGATTAGGTTATTCTATGTGTCAGTTCATTATTTGTGCTCAGTGAGTGTTGATCCTTTGGATCAACATGGATCTTTTGTAGGGCTGGGTTTCTTCAACATATTCTTTGAGTTTTTTCTTGTCCAGGGAGACTCTTACTTCTACATCTATCGTGATACACAATATTCCTGGATAGACTATTCTTGGGTTTGCATTATTTTCCTTCAATTTTCAGAATGTTACTCCATGTTTTGCTCTTCCTCATAGTGTCCACTGAGATGTCTGAAAATATTCTTAATTGGTTTTCTTTATAGCTGACTGATTTTTTTCCCCAAGGTGCTCTTAGGATTTTCTCCTTTTCCTCACAGATGAATAGGTTAGCTATTATGTGCCTTGGCAAATTCTTCCTGAGATTCAGTTTAGTTGATGTCCTTTCTTGCCTCCTAAATGGTTGCCTGATTCCTATTCATTAAACTGGGGAAGTTTTCTTCCAGGAATCCCTTACTATTTTTGCAGTTGATTTCTTGGTTGTGTCTTATTCTGGCAATCTAATTATTACAATGTTGTTCCTCTTCATGGCATCAGACATTGTTTTTAAAATTTCTTTAACTTCTTTGATTAACTTGTTTGATTGTCTTTCTCATTTATTTACGTCTACCTGGTTGTACTCAAGATCACTAATATGATTCTCTGCTTCTTCTAGTCTATTAGTGATATCCATTAACTTGTTGTTATCTTTTGTTACCTCATTCCTTATCTCTTGTATTTCCCTTTGGTTCTTGTCCCTTAACTCTTGAGTCACTTTGGTGTGTAGTTTTTATATCCACTATTGTTCCATCCTTTTTTCTGTATTTCTCTCCTATCCTCTATGACTCCATGCAACGTTCTCAAGATTTATTCCTTAGGTAGGTCTGTGTCTGCAACAGGAGTGCTATGGAGGGTGAGTGGGTATGTCCCTCTTGGTGTACAGCACTGTGGATGTTGCTCAGAATTGCCCTAGTAAGCAAGATCATTGCAAACGTTGGGAAGTTTTCTGCAGAAGCATGGAATGCTGGAGAGGATTGACTGGACTGCCTTTGGCCATGTAAGCACTGTGGGAGGTGGGAGAAAGTTGGCTAAGCTAGGTGGAGGGCTTTAGAGGACCAGCAGGGGATGCTTAGCCATGTGAAGCACCATGGAAGGCAGGCAAGGTTTCCCTCAGCCAATTGGAGTACCACAAAGGGTGGGCAGGAGTTGCCCACTTTAGAGGGCCTTATAGATTGGGTAGAGTTCCACCAGCTGCTAAGAGGGTGGCAGAAGCCTGGCAGGTATTCCCCCAGGCATTTGAGGCATGGCAGGAGTTGGGCAGGATTTCCCCAGTCACTTGAAGGGCTGCAGGAACTGATGGAAGTTCCACCAGCCATTTTTGGGGCAGCAGAAGTTCCTCAACTGCTTCAAAGGAAATGAGGGAGTCAGGCAGGGGTTCCCCCAGCTGTGTGGAGGGTGACTAGAGTTGGCCTAGGTCAGGGGTGTCACACTGGTGACCCATGGGCCACATGCAGCCCCTGCAGATATATTTTGTAGCCCAAAATGTTCTGAAATAAAAGGAAAATAGAAAAAAAATTGTTAAGAAGAAAATAGTGCTTAGCCTAAGCCTAAACTTTTCTTCATAGGGGACCACACTGGAGGCCAGCCATGGTGTTTGAGAGGAATGGAGGGGCTGGTAATCCTTGCAAGCAACAGTCAGCCACAATTGTGGTGGGAAAGAGAGAAGAGGGGAAAAAATAAAGAAGCAGATGAATCTTGACCACCTAGCCATGGGGCTGAAAGATTTAAACCCTGCTCAAAGGCAGTGGCAGCTGGGACTGTGTTGGAGTAAAATCCTCAGATATGCCAAAGTTGTCTGGCATTGGCTGTGGCAGGTACAGGGAGAAAGCTAAGCCCCAGCTGGCTTTTGATGTGGTAAGCCAAAAGTCCACAGCTCTTCAAAACCTAGTGGATCTGAGTTTTCTTATGTTTATTATGCTCCTACTGTGACCTAGTACAGTGGAGTCGCCCTCTCAGTGACTCTCCTGTATTGATTTCCTCTGAGTCCCATTGATGTGATTTACTTGGTGGCCATCTTGCTTGAACTTCTGTACCTTCACTTTGTAACACCTTAAAGAATTTTTTTCCGGATGATTTGACGAATACAAAAGTCATGTCATTGCTTTACTTAAAATTCATATGTAAAATATTTTAATTACCCTTGTTTTTCTCTTATTTATTTTTACTCTTATCGTATAGATAAATTCTATTATATATTACATTAAAAGACATCTCTGTTAAGATAATTAAGATCTATTGTGTTAACATGGCCAATGAACACATGTCGAGAGGGTCGAGAGGTAAATGGTT
Organism: Nesogale talazaci; assembly: GCA_004026705.1. Taxonomy (NCBI): domain Eukaryota; kingdom Metazoa; phylum Chordata; class Mammalia; order Afrosoricida; family Tenrecidae; genus Nesogale; species Nesogale talazaci. The sequence goes on from PVJH01003950.1 coordinate 104,837, forward strand.
CGGCAAGGTTTGTCTTTCTTGGCTCTTGTTCTTTTATGATCAGACCAGTGTAAGGCTGCCTTGCTAGTTCTTTGCCTCAGTTTGTAATGTACACTTCCTGTGGGACACCTAACCCTTACCTGTGTTGCTATAATTTGAGGTTCCTTCAAGAGCTGCCTCACCATGCTGCTGGAATATATATCTTTTGAGCTGGGGACTGCCAGACACTGTCATCTGGCTAACTGTTGGTTACCTGCATTGCTTTCTGCTGCTTGTGACAGGATAGCCTGAATTTCTCAAGGGAGGACTACCCAGCAGCACTCAAAACTTGAAGGGCTGCCAGTGTATTAGCTGCTCACGGAAGTGAGTTGCACTGAGACATTTTTACAGCTTTATAGATAAATTAACTGTTCATTTCTTATGTTATCTATCTATCTATATAACTATATATGTATATAATTATTAGTATACTGGGTTTGTTTCTCTAGAGAATCCTATCTAATATATTTATATTTACAATGTTTTCCATCTCCATCAATGTAGGTTCTAACCAAAGTTGGAAACAAGACTTTTGTCACTTCCAATCACATAAGGAGGGGTATTCGAGGAAATAGTACAATATAAAAATAGAGAATCATTCTAGTACCACAAAATCCTCTAGATAATAAGATTACGGAGATTTTAAAACCAGAAATATTTGTGCACTATTGAGTTTAAATGAATTTAATTTGTTTGTTGTTGGAAGTGTCATATACCTTAATGTTTAATATCTACTTTGAATTTCAGAGGATGATAATATGTACAAAACCTTTGAGAAGAGTCTAAAGCTGAGACACTTTTCCTTTAACAACCTTCTTAACACCCCCCTCTTTGTGTTCCAATTTCTTCAATGATAGGTGTGTTCATGTAGTATTAGGTGGTCGCTGTTGGATCTGTGAGCTTTCCAAATTTTACCCATTGGGATATGTCAACAGCCGGTTCCTCAGCCTGTCTTCTGTAATCACCCCATGATTACTTCAATCCCATTGTTTCAAAGAGTATTGATAAGCTAAGATCTCCCATATGTACAACTCTTCTAATTAATGCTTATTTCTTATTACCCTTCACCACTGCAATGTTCAAGAAACGTGTCCCAGCACCACTCTTTATTTGCCCTCTACTTCACCAGGTCTTTTTCTTAACTTTCTATTTTAAGGAAAATAATTTTTTTCTGTGCTCTAGGACAAAAGAACACGTTAGATTGGATTGTCTTCCCTTACTCTGTACAACAATAGTAGTTAAATATGTAATCATCTCTGCTTATATCACTAATACATGTCATTTAAGGTTTGTAAGCACATGTCTTATGTACTTGGAATCTTTTAATCACTCCCAGTGTCACTCAGAATATAAGTTAAATTTCTTAGCAGGGTCTAATTATATAGTATTTCAAACAGGATGCTGCAGGGACCTCAATCTTCTTACCACTCATTTCCTTTCTCAGTATTATACAACTTAGATACCTTTCCTGGTCTTTTCACAATATGTCAAACAAGCTCTCATTTTAGGAAATTTGGCTTTGATTAACACCTCAGTAATATCTGTATTGCTGCTTCTTAGTTTTTTTCTATTGAAGCATGAACTTATGAGAGAGGGCTTCTCTCATTAACCTAAATGAAATAGAACTTCTTTCCCCATTAAATCCGTTTTTTTTTGTTTTTTATCAGCTTTTTTCATGTTTATATTCATATTGTTTTCTTCATCTTTCTTATTTATACTTCATATGCCACATATATTTGTATATTTTCTTACCTACCCTCAACTAAAATAAAAATTGAAGAGACAAAACATTTATTTTTGTATATTTTCTTACTTTCCCTCAACTATCAGAAAAACTCTTCCAATAAAATTAGTATTCAATAAATATAAAAGGAGTAAGTTAATGTACTCCAATATACTAGCAAAATAGTATAGTAAATGGTCATATTGGTGATATTTATCATTTAAGAAGGCAAGTAATTACTGCAGTTAATACACAAGAAAATTAGGGCTCAGATGATAATTGTAATGAAGCATAATTTTGCTGGAGTACTAAATGGAGTATCACATTTAATAGAGTTTAAAATATGTGATTTATTAGAGTTAATGCAAATAATTCCCAAATTACTCAAATACTATTCTTTCAATATCAAATTATAAATCTAGTATCCCTAATTCTGCCTTGTTCCATTGTTCTAAAAATAATATTTTGATTGTTTGGGATAATTGCAAAGATTTATAAGAGGTAGAACATAGGAAAATATCCTAGTTTGTAACAGATGTAAAATCTGAAAATTATAAAGTTTTACATCTCCAATTCAGTATTAATTTTGAAAGCAAATGCTACAAGTACAAGTTTAAAATGAATCCATTTCATAAAACTAGAGGAATATAGTATGTTTATTGACCTCATGACGATGTAAGAGAAAATCTGAAAATCAAAAAAGCAGAACTTTCCTACTCTTTTGATACCACTAAGCGTATAAGTAGGCACGATACCAAGAGTGTTACTTCCAATCAATAAAATCTTTTTTTCTACGCTAAAATTATGCTATTGTTTATAATGTTTGTTTGAGGATCTACTTTTATTATGATAGTGAGGTGAAGCATTATTTAATATATTTTTAAGAATTTTTATTGACTTTTGCATTTGTTAGAGCAAATTTAAATTTTATTACCATTTAGACCACTGAATATGGCTTAAATGGTTTTGTTGTAAACACCTCAATAAATATAAAACCTAGAGAGAATCATCTGTATTCCTTCATGTACTTAATAGAGTACAAGGAGACAGAATCCTGATTATGGATGATCGTGGCAGAGGCATTTACACAGCCTAATACATCTTCCTTTTTTTTCTTTGATAGCAGCATGTTGGATGACACAATGACTGAACCTGTGGGCACAGACATAGACACAATTGTAAGCATGTTGCAGGTCAATAAACTGTTTCATCCTCTGTGAAGAGGGTTGCTGTTGGCGGGAACCAACTTGATGGCATTTCAGAACTTCAGCAGCTGTGTAGTGAGAACTCAATACATGTGAATTAAGTAGGAATTACTTCAAAACCTAAATTTACCAACTAGAGAAATAGCAGTCAAATGGGAAAATAAGCTAGTGAAATTCTATTTTTGTAGTCATGTATTAATATCATGTATGTAGATGTAATGCATGAATAAATGGCACATGAGACCTTTAGTCTTAATTTTCTTCAGATAACAGCAAATAGAAACTGTCTGCCATTGTCATTTGATTGTGATTTTGCATGTATACCTATTCTACTGTAGCAATAGGTACACTGGTTGTCTATTTGAACTCATTTGCAAAGTTACTAATGATTATATATATATATATATATACATATATATTGTAGCTAGGAATTTATTAAATGCTTAAATGTTCCCTGGAATATTTGGAGATATTTGGAAAACTTTTTACTGACTCTCCAGTTCAAAGGAAAACTGCCTTTGCTTTTAATGGCCAAAGCATTTACTTTCATTCTGAAATGTTTTCAGCTGAAGAAAAAGGTTTTCATTTAGAAATGTAAACATTTTGGCTGTTAGGGTGGTACTAAATAAAAGATTCCCTGATTGCTTTAAATGAGCCATTTAGAAACCCTTGCCAATGTAGACACAGTCAGTATTCTACTGCTTGTCAAAGTATTCCACCTTCGTTGGTGCTTTGTAAATCACACCAGGGAATTGAGTAAATTAAGTCCGCTCTTTTCACAAGAAACCAGATGTTGTACCTCCATTGAATTTTACTTGGGAAAAAATGCATTATTAAAGTGACTATGAGCCATGCAATCTGGAAGAAATATCATATCTGCCTGTCAAAAGAGATGCCAAGTTTCAACCTGCTACAATAGAAAGTCTTTAATGCACTGCCCAACTCCTGACTTTCTGAAATTTGGAATGACATGGGACTATTACTAAATTTTCTAGATCACAATGATACAGGGTAGACCACAGAGTATGTAAGGTCAAGTCTTCCTAGGAGGGTTAAGAAATACTTATTTGCACTAAAGTATGTCCCCGGTCCCCTAGAGTAAGCTTACAGTACCATTACATTTTTCTCACAGAACTCCGAGAGAACTATTAAGCTAGTAATCACCAAGTGCCATAGAATGGACTCTGCCAGTGATAGAGTACCTAGGCTCCACAGGCTTGCAGCAAATTATCAGGTCTTTCTGGGTGGACTAACAACTGTAGATTCTTAGTTAACCACAGATGATATTAACCATTTCCACTCGCTGAGGACTATACTAAGAGATTAATTTCCTTAAGTAATCCACTTTTTCCAGGTCTTCTCAAAGCACTGCCCCACATGAGCAGACAATCTGTCCACAGTGGTCATACATCATTCTGCCACAGTAATTTCCATCTTGTTTCTGTGTCTATGTTCTTCTCTATATATGAAGAAAAATCCTAATGCCTTTCTGCCACTGCTCACAATTTAACCTCATTCTTGCCCCCTAAAATGATGTCCACTTATATGCAAATGTGAAGTTTCTAATCTTTGACACTTTATGTATCAATGATCTGTATGTAGATAGTAGGAGAATGACCTCCCTCCAAATTAATTTCCATACCATAACAGACTCAGGGCACAGCACAGGGACTGTCCACCTGAGTGACAAAATCTTTCTGAGTTATTGAGTCAATTTCTGGTTTTTCTTCTCTACTATAGAAAAGTTCAAACTACCCCAAAGGGCAGGGCAGAGAATGCACAGTTCTGGACATTGTCGCTTAGCCTTCCACTCTTGGCATTCACCCTTAATCATAAGACATTTCATCATTTACATTTCAAAGGAAAAGTGACTTGGAAAGTTTGTTGTTTTTAAAGGCTCTTTGTCTGTTCTTATTCACAGTGACCCTGTGCACATCAGAACAATACACTGCCTGGTCCTGTTTATAAAGATGCTGTCTATTGACCCAATTATGAAGACTCTGTTTTTCTTTACATTGAATTGCAATCTATACTGATGACTGCATTCTTTAATTTTTAACAAGTACTTCAAGTTCTCTTAATTCATTCATACAACCATCTAATTTAATATATATATATTTTTTCAATTCATGGTCATTACAATTCCAGTGAAGTTAATTCATGCCTTATTTGTTCATATCCTATCTTCATAATTGACTTAAAGTACAAGATTTTATGGGAAAAAGTAGACATTTGAGGGAAACTTTATTTTTAAAAAGGAATGTATTATCCATACATTACTGGAAAATATTTAATGAATTTTATTGAACTCACTGGCCATTTTGGTGGGTATATTATGTATTACTAATTAGAAAATTAGCTTACTAATTAGTAGCTTAAATTATTGTGCATTATTTCTGAGACTCACTCATTCATAAGAAGATTAGCTGAGTGGTTGTGGTTTATGTTCTCAGGGGACAGTATAGTTGAGATAACACCCAGGGCTACAGGCTTCGTGGAGGTAGAAAATGTGCTTCAAAACAGCGAACTCACATGTGTGATTGTAGGAGATCTCTTTTTCTTGGCACTTTCCCTAAGTATTTTTGAGCATCCTCACTCACCATATGATATCTGACTTCTTCAAGATTAATATAGTCAATATAAATAATTGAATAATAAATGTTAATATAAATAGTATCCTAAATATGAAAACTTTTAGAATATGTTTCCAACTCACAACAGAAGAAACATCTACCTAAGTTACCTCCCATCTACCTAGAAAAGGCTGAGACCAGTATTGGACAATCCCGGATTCCATAATTGAAGATTTAAAGTAAGGACAGTTTATCGTAGATTAATAATGTTACTTAATAGAAAACAAAATGAGGCAGGTCAACATTTGGTTTGTGATATGTCTTCACTTGACTCAGGTAGAGACAGCCAGACTCCATCATCTAAAATTTAATCCTTCATTTTATTCCGATTTTGTTAGTGTATCCACAATTGATTTCCCAGTAAATGAAGAGGAACTCTCGTGTTCCAATGTAACATCTATACAGGCAGATGGCACATCAGAATAGCTTGGCTAGGCTACTTATAGGAGTTAGGGGAATCACATACATGGTTTTCTGATTGGAAAGACATAACACTACACTATGAACCATATTGTCATCAGCAGGACAATTCAAAACTCCCCAAAGGACCAGGAGAATGTTAGAAGGCAAGTGAACTTATACCAATTACAATAAATTTCATTATGATAAAAATCTGCCTTAATGTTACATTTTAGGGGTCCTCCAATGTAACCAATGTAAAAACAACAATGCAATGAATAAACTGATTTTTTTCTCTTGACTTAGATTAGCAATGTGTGCAGTAGGATGTATAATAGACATCTGGCTTCGCAGAAGTGAGCATCGACAGTAGCAGCATGGATAGAAATTTTGTATAATATTAGCAATTCAAATACGAGTATCATATTAGTGCATTATTGAAATCACTCACTGGAATATGTTTGGAGGCCAAAACTTTTCTTAGTGAAACGTTCAATAATTTTTAAGCAAAATAATATGTTTTTGTCAGTGTCGGTATCAAAGTATACCATCCGATGATATTAAAATCATTTGATGCTCAGCCAAAACTTTAGTATCACTTAGAATATCAAAATTCATTCAGGTCACAGAGCAAACAGAGCAGTCTAAAATTACATTTCCAATTTTAATATGCTTGTGGAAAATCTTGTGATTTCAGCATTTAGGAAACCTTGGTTATCCTCTAATTCAATATGCAAACTATTTAAGTTGCAATTTTTCTCAATATTTTCACTAATATACTACTTATACGATACATTTAAATGACCTATTGTCAAATTTAACTATATTGAGGAAAATTACAGTGCTCCTTATTGTATCAAATAAATGAAGTATTTTATTATTAGGATTTTTCAGAATTTATATTGAAAAATAACTTTTTACACATGTGGTGGTCATGTGCTTATGTTAATTTCATGATTGAAATGTAGGGGTGGAGTCTAGCCTGTTAATCTGGAGATAGCCATTGAGTAGCCAATGAGCCCTCTGTGTGGGCATGGCTTTCTCCTGAGACTTCTGGGAAATCTCATGGTATTTCCCTGATGGAAATGAGAAGTCATCTCCCCAGTGTTGGGAGTCAGTCTCTGAGATGACAAACTACACAAGACAAGATGGCAGCATCTGATGGGCTGGAAGAGCTGGAGGAGAAGCCACATGGCCTTACCCTGATGGAACCAGACCTCTGAAACTGGAGAAGCCACATGGAGACCCCTGCCAGCACTGAGTTGCTTCTACCACCACTGGATGCTGTTGATGGACTCTGAGCCCTGGAAGCGAGGAGCCCTGGGGAGACCCCTGCCGGCGCCGGGACTCTGCACCCACTGGCCTGTGACTTCTTGAGTTAGAAGGAGACTTTATAGACTGGTATGGGGCATATGGGCTAATATAAGACTTATGACTTTGAACTGGACTGGGTTGGGATTCTTTCTGCATGTCCCATTCCTCTTTTATATAAACCTTACCCTTATGTCCATATGCATGTCTATGGGTTTGTTTCTCTAGTCCACCTGGATTAACACAACATATTTGTGTACAATCTTCAAACACATGGAAAGGCTATCTAATCATGTAAGGGCATACAATTACAAGAGAAGTAATTTTCATTTATTCATTTGTTTTTCATATACCTTCAGCATCACATTTGCACTGTGTAAAAAACTGCACCAAACTTAAGAGACTTAAAATAATGATCATGCTCTTTCGGAGCAATACTTTTGGGTTGCCCAGATGGCTCTTTGGGCCTGAGCCTACTCAATCAAACTCCGTGGACTACAGCCCTTTATTGTGATTGTTTGGAAGGCATGCCAAAGACTTCAGACTCTTGTCTAGGGTGTGCCTTCTTCCACACTGAGCACTGTCTTCTCAGGTGATAACAACCAGCTCACCCCTTCCCCATTATCCAGGAGACTAGCCCAGACTTTTTCGAATGATAGTCTTAAGGATTCTCAGAGACTCCAAAGAAAGGAAAATCCTCTGCTGGCACCATGCTTGCAATGATTCATTGGTGTCAGCATAACAACTTACAACCAGGGAAAGGAGAAATATAATCCACTTACTAATGGAATGTTTGTCATGTCTGCCTCATTGCAAGAAACTACATGGAGAAAAGAAAATAATTTGTGACACTATTAGCAATATGTGATCATCCTTTTCTGACAAACTTTGTATGAGCACAGAAGCACAGAAAGCTAAATATTTTTTTCTTTTTGTTTTTTTTCTTCTTTTCCAAACCCTAACCCTAATCTTAACCCTAACTGTAACCCTAAGAAAACTGAATCTATTTAAGTGCTCAGCTGCTAAATGTCAGGTTAGTGATTATAATCCCATCTAGTACTCAAAGAATAGACCTGGGGATCTGTTTCCACCAAAATTAAAGCTACGAAAAAATAAAGAGTCAGAATGGACTCCACAATACCCAGCAACAGCATAGGTACAATAAAATTTATAACATGGGTATAAGGAATGTGTAATAGTGTAATAACCCTAGGCCTCGGTAAGAGAAGGACAGAATGATAAGCCATTCATTTGTTAATGTATTGATTCACCCATTCCACTCAAATATTATTTATTTATAAATTCTTGTATTATTTTAGAAATGTATTTAATAGTCATTGATTTTTCATATGTTTAGAGTAACTTTTATGTTTAAGCTGCTATTCTAGGTTCCGTGGATTTGGCAGAGAAAAAGGAATTTGTAGTCTTTATAAAACTCCCCACACAAGTACATTCACTAAAGCGCAATCAATATGAAAATGAGTCCTAAAATAGAACATTTTAAAAGCAGAATTTGAAGAGTTCCTGTGGTCAAGATCAGTGGCAAAACTGTTTTGTTTTTGTTTCTTTCTTTTTTTTTTTTTAAGTAGATACATTTCAGGTGAAAACGGACTGGAAGAAAAACCATTCTGAAGGATTGCCATCTTGTCATAGGAGGCAAAGAGACGTCGGTTTAACATTCTCAGGGAGAGTTACGTGTCACATGCTGTCATGGTGGTGGCTAGATGTCACAGAGTCGGTTCTAACCCACGGAGGCTCTCTCTATGTGCAAAAGAACAGACACTGTGCAGTCTTGAAAAGCCTTCCCAGTTGTTCTGATGGTTGAGCCCATTGTTGCAACCACTGTGTCAATCCACCACTTCCTTGGCCTTCCTCACTTTCTCTAACCCTCGGCTTTTCCAAGCAAGATGTCTTACCCCAGGGACTGATGTCTCTCGACAATATATCCAAAGTGTGAGGCAAAATCTCATGATCCTTGCCTTGAAGGAACATTCTGCCTGTCATTTTCTTAGAATGAGGTACAATCCTGGCTGAAACTGAGTGATAAAGGCAAAGAGAGCCACAAGAGAATTCCATGTTTCTATTTAGGACTTAATGCTCATTTTCAGTCACTGGAAGTATGGTCTAGAAAGGTTTGGAATGAGACGTGTCCCAGGTGCACCATTACCTTGAACTCATGGACTTTTTGTTTCATAAGCAAAGCTAGAACAAGTTCAGAGTGGGATCCTCTACAGGACAGAGCCAAAGAAAATGACTCTTCTTAAATATAAGCGTGGAACTGAGCATCTTTACATGGGCACAGGGACTTTAATTAATTTGTGATTTTTATCATCAGCTCCTTGAGTAATGAAAGACACATGCTAGACACTTAATTAGATTTGTATTAAAATAGATAATTCTGGAAGTTCAGTAGAAAGAGAAGTATAAGCAGGGGTTCTCAAACTATGGTCCACAGGCCACATTTGGCCCACTGAGGACATTTATCCGGCCTGCCAGATGTTTTTGCACTGCTGCCTATCCTGCTTAGCAGCCGACTCAGTCCAGGTCTGCAGAGAATTTGTTTATAGTTTGTTTTTTGTTTTTTTTTTATTTAACTATAGTCTGGCCCTCCAATGATCTGAGGGACAGTGAACTGACCCCCTGTTTAAAAAGTTTGATGACACTTGAATGAGGCTAGAACTAAACCAGTAGTTGTGTTGATTGAGAAAGCATATTAAAAAAAAAAGATGAGTAAGCAACTATCCCTAACTAGAAGAAGTTCACATTCTAATTGTGAGAACAGTGTTTTAATTGTGAGGTAGATACAAATACTAGAAGAAGAAAACTCCATGCAGAAGCATATACACATAATCTCACTCGGCCCATCGTTTGATATCATTCTATTAGGAGAATACCTAGTCACAGCATTGGTTTAAATTATAGCGAGTTTACATTAAATAAGACCCAATATATTTGTTGTGTTCATTCCTTTAAAAATATTTAAAAAATGTATATTGAGTGCTCTGTGTCCAGTGGAAAAATTAGTTTTATAATATCTAATAATTTTCCTAATTCCACAAATACACTCATTAACACTGTCTGTTAACTTCCAATGTCATCACTCCATAGTACCATGAACCCACACCTCACTATCGGAATCACAGATGTCAGTTTACTCTCTTTATGCTACACATATGTCCAATATTTCAGATCACACCTGCCGACATTAGTGTGAAATCTCTATTTATGATTATGTTGGTGAATCATATTCCCTCATTTATCATGGTTTACTGAAGTGCAATTGCAAAGCTACATGCCAAGAAAAATGATCTAATTCATAGGATATATAGTCAAAGGGTAAAGGGAAATGTATTGTTATTATTAAAGGAAAAAGCAAAATTCTCTAAAATAACAAAGATCAAATTTGTTTTTAAATATTATTGCCTTTTTGTCGCATTTTAATGTATTATCTTCTTGAATTCACGTTGTGTCTCTCATTTAGTGTAGCTATTCCCTTCCCCCATTGAAATCATCAGAAATACGCATATCCCAGAAACTATTTATAAATACACAAACATCGCATCTCTTTATGATTCTTCAGACTAAAATAATAACTCATCAGTGAACTGCTTAGGCAAGCAGTTATGTGCAAAGCCATGCATCTTGTAGACTAAATGATGGTGATGATTTCATTATATCGTTTAGAAATGCATTGTTAATTGTGTGATGTGAGAATGCTAATTACTATTTATTTAGGTTGGGGGAAAATGGACATCAACAATGAAATAAATTGCTGAGTTCAGCAAATATTAATAAATATATATGACCATATGTGTATATCATACTTTCAATAAAAAGTATTGCCAAAAAGCAATAGAAGTCTTTAATAAATAAAAGTAAAATGTAAAGCTATTATTTCTTGGCAGATCTTCCATAGAGAGCGATAAACTCTTGAAGGTTCATACCCTGAACAACTCTGCACTGTTGGATTTGTATATGTCAACACTAAAGTTCTGAAATCCTTAAGAGACTCAAATCATATCCCTTTGCAGTATTCTTTGAGTTTGGGGAAAAAAAAGATGTCTGAAAGGGCAAAGTCAGAGGTACAGGTTGAATGAGGTAATGCTTGACAATAACATTTTTATAGAAGAGAATTTCCCACCTTTACTAGGTAGTAAGGCAGGGAAGGTACAGAAAGCAGAAATTCTCATGAAGGGCAAACCATCAAAGAAAAGTCTCAGTGCCCTTTCTCACCTGTGCAGTTTTCAATTTTCCTAAGCTTCCCAATAAGCTGCATGATTGCTGTGTGTCCTAGAAAATGGATCAAAAGAATGCTTCGGACCCTCAAACAGTTGCCTTCTAGCTGATCTTTCTGCCCTGACTTTAAGTGGACCAGCAGACCCCCTCAGAAAGCACTGTTTTGAATAGGCTTTTTGTATGAGGTGTCCCAATGAGACTAAGACAACTATATTTCTGAGAGAATGAGTCTGCAGTCATTCACTGCAGAAGTATGTTCAAACACCTACTGTTTTGAATAGACTCTTGCATGTACTTCGTAGAACCATTGTAACAATGTACATTTTTCTTGATCTTCATGCATGTGAGGTTATAAAGTGCATATGTGATATTATGATTGAGCTCATGGCAGCCACAGTTGGGCATATCATGGATATTTTTTCTCTGTTTTTCTGACCAATCATGGTATCCTCTTCTAGGTAATGGTCTCTGCTGGTGACCAGTCTAAAATATGCAAGACGTCTCATGAGTCTTGTTTCAAAGCTGTTCTCTGGGTTTCTTTTCTCCATGGCAGATTTACTTTTTTTCTGGTAGTCAATGGGATTATTAGTATTCTAGTTCAACATTGTAATTCAAATGCATTCATTCTACTTAGGTCTTCATTACTCATTGCCTAGGTTTCACAGGCATGGGAGGTGATGGGAAATACCATGACTTTGAACCAGATCCAACACATATCCACTCTTGTTTACATGTTTTTATTGAACAAATATACACTGATTTTAGAGCAATATTGTATGAATAGGGGATAATAATAAAAGTTTGGTAAAGGAGTATGGAAGCAGAGAAAGTACCTACTGAAGCATCAGATACACTTAAGATTGAAATTAAAAAATATATAAGACTATATTTCTTTTTAGTCTATCAGCTGCATTTGAAATTGCAAACTTTTTCATATATATTCATGAACAAACATTCAAGTCAATATCTTTTAAATTGATCACATAGGTTGATGCAGTGTAATTAACAATTTAGAAAACAATAATTGAGAAAATAAGTGGGACTCTTTCATTTGATTCTTTGACTAACTGCACTCAGGTGCTGTCAACTTCATGTTAAATGAAAAGGTTTCTAGAAGAAAAGGACCTACTCTGTACACAATACATCTCCCACACACAAGTAAAGGCAAACTTTGTTTATTCTGAATGAATTCTAACCTCCAGCTGTGACTACATATCTCTAGGTGCTCAAAGTTTCTTTCTCAGACACTAAAGAAAAGGTGATCCCAACATTTTTTTCTGCTTCTAATAATCTGCTCTAGGTATATCAGGGTACCATATCTTACAGTGGTTTAACAGTAAGAATAAACTAGAGTTATTAAGTTTTGTATGAATTGGGTCAAGTTCTCATTGCTTTTTTTGAGTTGTTTCATCTATTGTAAAATATTAAAATCATGGTTTTCACATGTCTGTCATTCTATTGATAGAAATCATAACAGGCTTGGCATGTAAATCTATATTGTTTAACAATGTTCTTAAAGATATTAATTATACCCTGAAAAGTTTGCTTTTATGTGAGGGAGCATTATGTTTTTGAATGTTGCAAATTGGTTAGCAGACAGAATTGGAGCTATTGGTGTTTTTTGTTTGTTTGGTTTGTTTGCCTGTTTCCTTTCGTTTTGCCTATGGCTATAATTTATTATATAAATTTGGCAGAACGAATGATTCCATGGAATAAACAATGGGACAGAGGTTCTGGGGGACATGGGAGATGAAAGGGCATGGAGATGGAGTGAGAAGTCAACAAAATCCCGGAGAAGGGAACAATAAGAGATCTAAAATTGATGGCAAAGAGGGCACAGAGTGCCGGGTGGGTTTTGAAAAAATGTGGTGTATCCAAGAGGAATGAATGACTGAGACCCAAAAGGAGAGTGAGCATGATAGTGGGAGAGGAGGAGCATAAAAGTAATAGAGGAAAGAAATAGGAGAGAAGAGCTGCTTTTAGAGTTATAGCCGTAGGAATGTATTCATGTAAATATATTATTTTATAATGAAAGAAATAGAGGACAATGTAAATATATTTATATGTTAAGTATTAAGATAGCAGACTGATTTTGGGCCTCCCTTCACACAAGAAAGCTTGTTCTAATAATCTGGCACTCTGATACTGACCTTTCCAATACTATAACTGAAGACAAATAGGTGCATAAGCAAATGCGGTGAAGAGAGCAGATGGTGCCTGACATCAAAAGATATAGTGTCTGGAATCTTATATGCTTGAAGATAAGCAAGCAGGCCTCTTACCGGGAAGCAACTAAGACCAAATGGAAGAAGCACCGTGGCCTGTGTAATCATGAGATATTGATGGGATCAAGTATCAGTTATCAAAAATCCCAAATATCCTTGAGGGTTCGAGTGGAGCCCCAAAGCCCATCTGTAGACAATTGGACATCCTCCCACAGAAGGGTTATAAGGAGGTTACGATTCAACCAGTGCAGAATAGCACTTACAAAACACACATAATTCCTCTGGTTTCTGAATCCTTTCCCACCTCCACTACCAAGACCCAATTTTACCTTACAAATTTAGATAGACCTGAGTTCAGACGCTGGTACAGATAAGAACTCTGGACACATGAAATCCAGGACAGATAACCCCCTCAAAAAGTGTAGTGGGAGTAATAATATCCTAAAGGAATGGGGATGGGCGGGGAAGGGAAAGGGGGAGTAGGGGGGGACACATGACAAGGTTGGAGATATAATGCCCCCTCCACACACAAGGAGATGAAATTCACAAGGGAATGTGCAGTGTAAGATACAAAATAATACTAGCATATATTATTGAGGGGGGATAATAAACAGAGTAAGATATCAAATAATAATAACATAAAATTGATCAAGGATTCATGATGGTGGGAAGGTTGGGAGGGAGGCAAAAAAAAGATGAGCTTATACCAAGGGCTCAAGTAGAAAGGAAATATTTTGGAAATGATGATATATACAAATATGCTTAGCACAATCGATGTATAGAATGTTATAAGAATTATAAAAGCTATTGACAAAATGATTATAAAAATAATCATTTTCACCTCAAGCCATAGGTATATGGAGATGAAGGGGAGTATTTTTTTTTATTCCTAAATATATTATCTCTCTTTGTAAAATCATTTTAATGGATGCTCATACAGCTCTTAGCGTGATTTATACATCCATCCATTGTGTCAAGTATATTTGTATATCTGTCGTCATCATCATTTTCAAAACATTTGCTTTCTACTTGAGCCCTTGGTATCAGCTCCTCATTTTTCCCTCCCTCCCTGCTGAACCCTTGATTATTTATAAATTGTTATTATTTTTTCATGTCTTACACTAAAAGATGTCTTCCTTTATCCACTATTCTGTTGTTCATCCCCCAGGAAGGAGGTTGTTTGTAGATCATTGTGATCAGTTCCCCCTTGCTTCTCCCATCTTTCCCATATGCTTCTGGTATTGCTACTCTCATTATTGGTCCTGAGGGGTATATTTGTCCTGGATTTCCTATGTTTCCAGATCTTATCTGTATCAGACACAGAATTATTTATAGACTTTTCTTTTTTTGTTGTTTTTTTTGTCTTGCTCTGCTTTTCTATGCTTACTATTGTCTCTACATGTCTATCTAGATAAGAAAGGCAGAGGAATAAGTCCAGAAGAAAAAACAATGAGACTGATAGTCCTGGGGGGCATGAGAGAGGGGAGGCAAAGAAAAGAAGTGGGTGTTAACAAACTCAGGGACAAGGAAACAACAAGCGATCTAAAATCATTGGTAAGAAGGGTGCAGGATGCCTGGTAAGGCTTGATAAAAGTCAATGTAACTGAAAAAAAAAGTCAATGTAACTGAGGGGAATTACTGAAATTGGAATGAAAACTGAACATTATAGTGGGATAAGAGGAAAATTAAAGGAAATAAAGGAAACAACTAGGAGGGAAAGAGTATTTATAAAGATCTACATACAGGCATGTACATATGTAAATATATATGTAATGATATGGAAATAGAGCTATGTACATATAAATATGTTACATATCAAGATAACAGACAGATATGGGACTCAACTCAAGCACTCCCTCAATGCAAGAATACTTTGTTGTAGTAGCCTGGAATTTTGTGATGCTCAACTTCTCGACATGAACACTGAAGACAAAAAGGGTACATAGTAAATATAGTGAAGAAAGCTCATAGTGTCCAGCTATCAAAAGATGTAGCTTCCGAGGTCTTAAAGGTTTAAAGATAAACAAGTAGCCATTTTGCTGAGAAACAACAAAGCCTATATTGAAGACACACAGCAGCATGTGTGATCATTAGGTATTGAAGGGATCAGGTATCAGCCACAAAGACACAGTTCAAAAAATCATATCAATGTGAATGATGGGGAGGTTGGAGTGGGGACTGAAAACCCATATGTAGACAATTGGACATCCCCTCACAGAAGGAGGAGATGAGCCAGTCAGTGTGCAGTAGAGCACTTATGAAACATTCAACTTTCCTCTAGTTTTTAATGCTTCCTTTACCCCTCCCTACCACTATCATGACCCCAATTCTACCTTACAAATCCTGCGAGACCAGGGCATGTACACTCGAATAGATAAGGCTCTCGCTATATCTACGTGCAGTTGTAGTATTTCAATCTATCCTTACAGGAGAAAACTCTCTTTCCATATATTTGTATATGCATATGTTTATACCTATATGAAAGTATCTTCCCTATCTCCATGAAATAACCTGTATGAGTACTAAGCCATTGCCATTCCCATCTTCTTGAGCAACTACACAAACATAACTCTCGGTTTGATGATAAAATATATTTTATATAAATTTCATACAATAGACTCAGTCTTTTGATTAATTTAAGCTATCTCTGTAATATAGCCTAGGGATTGAGAACATGGTTCACGATTACATATCTGACAACTTGATGTTGTGATATAATTTGATTAAGTCAATTAATATTAATAGTTGTTTTCTGAATTTAATTTCACTGTCATCAAATCAGTTCCAACTAATAATGAGCCACTAAACTAGGCTAAATTGACTTGCCTGGTAGTAATTGAGATGATATAACTATGGAAAAAATATGAGAATTGAATATATTTTCTTTTTCACTGTCTCCTTATTTTTCTAACCCTGGTACCCTTTTCTGGGAATTAATCTCTCATGAAAACAAGTCCAAAAGTACGTGAGAACTAGTCTCACTAGGATTGCTTCTAAGGACATTCTGACCTTACCTTTTCCAAAACAGATCTCATTCTTTGTGAAGACCATGCTACTTTCAATATTCTTCATCAGGATCAAAACTGAAGTACATCAATTCTTCTCCAGTTTTTCTTATTTAATGCCCAAATTTTATATTCATATGAGGCAATTGAAAATACCATGACTCAGATCACACACACTTTAGACCTCAAAGTAATCTCCTTCCCTTTCAGCCCAATGCAATGAAAACTATATTTTCCACAGAAGAGCACTTCAGCACATCTAGGCCTTATATGGTGAAATGATCTATGATATGGAAACAGAGATATAAAAGTTTAGAAATAATAAAAATAATATCTGCATAAGGGGTACAATTTTTATAGTTTGCTACGTTTTCATTATAAACACAAATATTTACTATCTTAATAATAATACTTTTAAAATAGTTTTGATGTTCTTGTTAGGCTACATCAAGTCAATTCTCATGCATAGCAACTTTATGCCCAAAAGAACAAAACGATGTCTAACCCTCCTATGCTTGCGTCCATTGTTGCAGTCACAATATTAGTCCATCTTATGAAAGGGTTCCCATTTTTAAATGCCCCTCTGCTTTACCAAATATGAGGTTCTTCTCCAGGAACTTCTCTCTTCTGGGGTGTCCAAAATATGTGCAATGAAGTTTCACCATCTTTGCCTCTAAGGAGCATTCTGGCCATTCTTCTTTCAAGATAGATCGGTTTGTCTTTTCATCAGTCCGTGGTACTTTCAATATTCTTCCCAGCACCACAATGGAAATGTATATATTCTTCTCCAATCTTCTGTATGTGGTGTCCAAATTTCACATGCCTATGAAGCCATTGAAAATATCTTGGCTTAGGTCAGGTGCACCTTAATTCTAAAGTAGTACCCTTGGTTTTCAGTACTCTAAAGAGTTCTTTTGCAAAAGATTTACCCAATACAAAATTTCTTTTTACATCTTCACTGCTGCTCTACAAGCATTGATTATTATCGAAGCAAAAAAAAATCTTGAACATTTTCTTCATTTATCATGATGTTACCTAGTGGTCTACTTGTAAGTATTCTGGTCTTCTTTATACTGAGTTCTAGTCCATATCAAAGACTGTAATCCCTAATCGTTCAACAAACATGATTGTGTCACAAGTTTTGATATACGTGGTATATTTGATATTATGTCTATGGTAGCTATAATATTGCTAGGGGAAAAAAAACCTCTTTGCTCTTGTGTGATGACAACCGGTTGTCTCTGACCTTTGGCAATGTGACATAAAACACAACAAAACACTGAACTTCCGTGTCCCATCCTCAGATTTATCATTCTGTTTAAATCCAATACTGTAGTCAATGTGTCAAACGATCTTGTTGGGTGTGTTTTCCATTCTCACGCTCACACTGCTTTACCAAACATAATATTCTTTCCAAGGAACTTTGAGCATATCATGGTTTGGTTCTTGTACAGCTTATTTGTAAGGGTTGATGCCATTTCAAACCTATATTAATCTTCAATGACTCTGAGATATATTTTCCCCTTTAAGACTACATTCAATGATTTCTTTGGTAAACCTTACCATAAAATGAACTTCAGTTTGAGTATGTGTATTTACCTTCACATGATATAGTGGGTTTGTATAATCATCTGCAATTGCAATATTTCCTGATGGGCTCATACTCTCAGAAGACAAGGTGGTCCAATTTTCATATGGTTTTATAGCTAAGTCATTGTAAAGTCTTAATGAGTATTCTCTAATTTATATTTCTAGTTTCTGATATCCCTGCAATGACTATGTAGAACTCACAGAATTCATGATTAAAGGGATTATTAAGGAAGTTAAGTTGTGGCGCCAGTGAGAAATCCTCAGGGTGGACTTGTTTATCAGGACATGTTACAAAGTTATGTCACGAACTTCTTACTTCTCAGAGGGATCATTTTATACACACCAAAATGGCATTTCAAGGAATTCTATTTGCAATGACTTACAGAGGAATACTGTCAGTGCTTTCATCCTCATTCCTACAAGACCCATGCAGGGAAATGTTGTTTTGAGGAAGTTAGAAGCTTTGAGTTGAAGTTCCACATTAAATAATCCACTTTCCCTGCATAAATCATCAAATTATATTAATTGATATTGAATAATTAATAAAAATCTCTTTTAAAGTCATTTATATTTCCTCTTCATATATCGTTTGTACTGTTATTTCCTGGGGTATGAATTGGCACTGGCTAGCTGGCAGTTTTTTGGAGTATTTATTATCTATGCAAAGCCATTTGACTTTGTGGATATCAATAAATAACATTAAGAAGAATGGAAGTTTCAGAATACTTAACTATGCCCTTATCTGTAAAATTGTGCCCAGTGCACAAGGAAATAACTTGGACAGGACCAGGGAATGTTATATGGTTAAATCCTGCAAAGGTAAGCATTGGGTTGCACTACTTTAGCATAATTATTCAAACAAGCTGTATCATTAACTATGATTTGAGAAACAGAATTACATAAGAAGAATATGGCATTGCAATTGGATAAAAACCTACTAACAGCTTAAGATTTGCTGATGACACAAACTAGCTTATGTAAACCTAAGAGAACTTGAAGCACTTATTGATCAGATGAAGTTTTAGAACTACTGACTTTAGTATGGATTGAAGTTCAATGTTGAGAAAACAAAAAACAATTGGACAAATAGGTAACAGGATGATTGTGCTGGTCTGGGTAGACTAGAGAAACAAATTCATAAACATGCATATGAATATAAGGGAAATATTTATATACAAGAGGAATGGAACATTGAGAAAGCATCCCAACCCAGTCTAGTCCAAGGTCAGAAATCCAATATTAACCCATATGTCTGATATCAATCAAAAAGTCTCCTTCCGACTCAAAAAGTACATGCAGTAGAAGCATCCTGGTGCTGGCAGGGGTCTCCCCATGGCTCCTTCACTCCAGGACTTAGGGTCCAATAACAGTATCCATTGGCAGTAGAAACATCTCAGCACTGGCAGGGGTCTGGTTCCATCAGGGCAAGCCCATGTGGCTTCTCCTCCATCACCTCCAGGTTCCAGGACACAGGATCTGTCAGCATGCCACCATATTGTCTTATCGGTAGACCAACTCCAAGAGAGTAAATCAAGTCTCTCTTCTCCAACTGGGAAATACCACGAGACTTCCCAGAGTTCTCAGGAGAAAGCCATGCCCACACAGAGGTCTTATTGGTTATCACCAGACTGACAGGCTAGACTCCACCCCTAGACTCCCAATCTTGAGCCTGACACATGAGTACATGACTGCTATAAGGATAAATGGAGAAAATATTGAAGTCATAAATAACTTCATTTTTTTTTTGGATTCTCAGTCAATGTTCATGGAAGCAGCAATCAAGATATCAAATGACCTCTGTCGCATTGGGTAAGTAGGTTGCACAAGATCTCTTTACAATATTAAAGAGGAAGCAGTCTCTTTGTATACTGACATGTAATTGACCCAAACCATGGTAGTCTGGTAGTTACAAATACTTCCTATGTATGAGAAAGTAGGACATTTTGTAAGTAAGACCAAGGAAGAATCATGCATTTCATTTACCATTCTAGAGCAGAATATTGAAAGCATCTCGAACTACAAAAAAAAACAAACAAATTGAAAAAAAAACTCAATGCAATGAAGTTGTTACCACATCATAGTGACTCTAAAGAATAGTGAAGAACTAGCTGAGTGTCTCCATTGGGTAGATCTGAGACGATATTGCTTACCAGAGTAGAAAACTGCCTCATTCTCCCACAGAGTGCTAGTTATTTAGAACTGACAATCTTTCAGATCACCAGCAATCACAATAAAGCCATCAGTGTTTCTATAGGTGCCCAAACAGCCAACTAATTTATCTTGGAAGAGGTACGGCCTGAATGTTCCTTTAAAACCAGGATGGCAAGACTTCCTCTCATGCACTTTGGACATGTTGTCAGGAGAACTAGTACCAAAAAAGGGACACCATGAGAAGTAAAGCACTAAAAGCCAAAATAGTCTAATTGAAGTTATCTCATTGCAGCCCTATAAGACAGAGTAACAGTGTCCCTGGGGGGTTTTAAAACTAATTATTTCACCTTTCTCCCCTAGGGTGGCTGATGCTTTTGAACTATGTAGTTTTCCAGTTAGTTTCCTCTGAAACCACTATGTAGAGTGGAGTGTCTGAGAAAAAGCTGGGCTGTCAATGAGATGGACTGATGATGACTAGTGCAATAGGCATAGCCATAGCAAAAATGGGAAGAATGGTGCAGTGACTCTGTGGTACACAGAGTCTCTGTGAGATGGAGATCAAGGATATCCAACAGTAATGATATTTTTTTTCAGTATGACAATATTTGATTTGCTACCCAATAGCTTTTCTCGTGGAATTTTATGTTTGCTTGTTTGATTTATTTTGCTTTTCCCCCTGTGTATAATAATGCATAGAGTTAAGTGACTGGAGAACAACTATGCTGTACTTAAAAGATTTTTGGGTAATTCCAGTCATTGTATTAATCCAAGTTATATAATGATATATAAGAACAGTAGACCGGGGTAGAAGAAACATCCTTGGTGTCTGTGTAACAATCTAGCAAGGCAAATACTATTATCATAAAGTAAGAATGAGTCCAGTATTGGAATTAATTCTTGAGAGAACTTAAGAAAATTAAATGCAACTTGTTTTATTCCTATTCACTTTTTATTACCCCTGTGGACATATGAGCAAGTTAGGCAAATTTCTGTTCCCTCACCTAGACATTTATAGATTATATAGATTATAGATTATATTATATTTTATAATCCATTCCTACATAGTTGATTTTCCATTCCTGAAAGACCCTTAAAGTCAACTATAAATTTAAAGTTTCCACTAGTTATTCAATGTAGATATAGTGTAATTGAAAATGTACTTATTATTAATCTTTATAATTCCATATACAAATAATACAATTTTATTGCTATCCTTTATTGAACTCAAATGGGTCTACATAAAATAAAAACTAAATTAATAAAAATGAACAAATGATGCCAGCCTTTATGCCAAGAAGATATATCACAATAATACTTTTAAGGAAGCAATTAATAGTGTATTTTGTGATCAAGTATACCATATCACACAAACCCATTTTTCTTCTACTAACCTAAACTCTTTTATCTTTCCACCAACCATCACTCTGTTTGCTGAAGTGAATGAATAGAATGCTGTTATGATGCTGAAATCTAGTCCACTGGTGTTTCAGAGAACAGGTTTCAACCAAGTTAACAGATTTGGAAGTCTAGGATTCAAAAAGATCTTGACTTTACCTAGCTTGTCAAGAAACTCTGAAGCTTGCTCTTGAGGACTGAGTACTTAATGCACATAGGATAAATGGAAGTGAAGTGAAATAATGGAAGGAATAATTTCAAAGGGCAGATTGAGAAGACAAAGTATTATAATGAAATAGGCAACTACCTGGGTTTAGAAAATCAAAAAGGAAGAACATGCTCGTTATACCTCAAGCTAAAATAGTATAAAAAATTAAGAGTGTTGGGTTACAATACTGAAAGAATTGTTTATCTATCTGTCTATATTTATTCATTTTTAATCATTTTATTGGGGGCTCATCCATACATGACAATCCATACACCCATCCATTGAATGTCAAGCATATTTGTACATCTTTTTCCCTCCTTATTCTCAAAGCATTTGCTTTCTGCTTAAGTCCTTGTCATTGGCGCCTCAGTTTTTAACCCTCTCTCACTGTCTCCCCTCCCTCATAAACCTTTGATAATCTACAAATTATTATTACTTTGCCATATCTTACACTGTACTCTGTTTCCTTTCACCAACTTCCCCATTATCGGTACCCCAGGGAAGAGGTTATATGTAGATCGTGTAATCACTTCTCTCTTTCTACCCCACCGTTCCTCCACCCTCTCAGTATCGCCCCTCTCACCACTGGTCCTGAAGGAATCATCTCTCCTGGATTCCCTATGTTTCTAGTTCCTATGTCTACCCATGCACATCCTCTTGTTTAGTCAGATTTGTAAGGTAGAAATGGGATCATAATAGGGGGGAGGAGGAAGCCCTGAAAAACTAGAAGATATTTTTATGCTTCATCATTGTTTCACTGCACCTTAACTGGTTCCTCTCCTCCCTGTGACCCCTTTGTAAGGGGAAGTTTGTTACTTACAGGTGATCTGTAGGTCCCCAGTCTGTACCACCCCCCTCATTTTCAATAATATAATTTTCAATTCTTTGATGTCTAATACCTGATCACTTTGACGTCTTTTGGTCACACAGGCTAGTATGTTTCTTCCATTTGGACTTTTTTGCTTCTGAAGCTTTTAAGACCACAAATGCTATATCTTTTGATAGCCAGGCACCATCAGCTTTCTTCACCACATTTGCTTATGTACACATTTGACTTCAGCGATCGTGTCTGGGAAGTGAGCATCATGGAATGCCAATTTAATAGAACAAAGTGTTCTTTCATTGAGGAAGGACTAGAGTGGAGGCCCAATGTCTATCTGCTGCTTTAATACTGAACTTATAAGTATATGCACATAGATCACTTTCCACATCATCATATATAAATATATTTACCTCTGCTAATGACTGTATTTAGACCTCTATAAATGCCCTTTCCCTCCTATTTCTTTCCTCTATTGTCTTTAACTTCCCTCTTGTCATTCTCAACCTTCATTTAGGTTTCAGTAATTTATCTCGCTTATCCTACCTTTTACCCTACCCTACCAGGCCCTCCACACTCTCCTTGCCATTGATTTTGGATCACTTATTGTTTTCTTGTCACCCCACCCCAACCCCAAACACACACAAACACACACGCACACACCATCAGTCCTGTTGTTCTCTCCTCCAGACTGATCATGCAGCCTATCTTATCTATATAGACCTGTAGGGATAATAGTATACATACAAAAAGCAAAACATAGCAAGATGAAGTGACAAAAGAAAACAAAACAACAAATTAAACAAGAAACAAACCAATGTGCAGAAAAAATATGAATACATAATAATAGTAATAATAAATAAAAACCTGTAAAAGGTTCAAGGTCTGTTTGTTGACCTCTATCCATGACCTCAGGTCTAGTCCAATGGGGTTCCATGCCCAGGACCCAAATTCTATCCTTGGCACTCCCTCAGGATCTCCATGATCTGCTCCCCTCCCTGTTCTGCTGCATGCCCTTAGAGTTTTCCTTTTTGTTGGTAGGGTCAGACTAGGATAAATCTAGACACTGTGTTTCCAATGCTGTGCCACATAGGGGGGACAGCAAGGGATATGATGTCTCACAGTAAAGCTGGTCAACTGGTCCTCTGTGTCTTGGATGTTCTTAGTGGGAATATTGTCCTTAAGGATTGCTTGGCCAGGATGCACTCTGCTCTCCCTTCTTCCCTCTTCATTTGCTCCGTTTTGCTCTGGTCAAACATGTCCCTCTCTCCCAAGCTTCAGTGCTGTCCTCTAAAGTAAATTATTGTGAGTGGAGGGGCAGTTGTCCACATGGTTGGGATTGGGGCTAGGCTCTCAGATCCCACCACTGGCTCCCTTCTCCATGTTGTCATGCTTCATTCACAATCTGGAGCACTGAATTTAAATCTGGTCCCTATTTCCCTGTGGATATAAACAATACCCTTCCCTGAAGAGATTAGTTCCCTATTCCCCTGCTACACATTGCTATCTTTCTCTTCCCCCTAGCTTTTTAATTGGGTACTCTAAATAGCATTTGATTTGTTCTGGTCCATGCCATATGACCTGAAATTCACCCCAGAAATTTTTTATATACAGTAGCATTTTCCCTGTGCCCCGTTTGCATTTTTCTTAAATCTACCTCAGTGAACTCATGTTGTATTTGTCCTTTTGCACTTGGCTTACTTCACTTAGCATGATTTCCTCCAGTATTTCCCCAAAAATGATGTGCTTCATGTGTTCATCATGGTTTTTCAGTCATGTGTAGTATTCCATTGTATGTGTGTACCACCGATTTTTAATCTATTCATCTGTTGATGGAAATTTGGGTTGTTTCCAACTCCTTGCAATTACAAACTATGCCATAATGAACATTGAAAAACAGATGTTTGGCAATGGCTGTTTCTTCCCTCTTCTGAGTATATGCCCAGTAGAGGGATTGCTGGATTGTATGGTAGCTCAATTTCCTTCTGTTTTGGAAATTACTAAATCAATTTCCAAAGAGGCTGTATAAGCCATAGGTCCACTAGCAGTTGATGAGAGTCTTTATCTCACCACAGTCCCTCCAACATCTATTGCTTTGGTTTTTTTGAATTGAGCTATCTTTGAGTGTGTTAGATGATATCTCATAGTTGTTTTAATTTGCCTTCCTCTTATGGCTAATTATCAGGAAACTTTTCTCATATGTTTATTGGTCATTCAGATTTCTTCCCCTGTGAAACTTCTGTTTAGGTCTTTTAAACACCTCCTCAGTGGGCAATTAGTTTTTTTTTTTTACTTATTGAAGTCTTGCAAAGGATTATGGATTTTAGTAATCAAGCCTTTGTCTGATGTGTCACTGCTAAAGATGTTTCCCTATAAGCGCATCCTCTTTTTACTCTCAGTGAATTCTTTCAATGTATACATTGTAAGAATTGATTTCATTGATTTTTCTTCAGTATTTCACACTTGTTAATTTGGGATTTCTCTGTATTTTTATTCTTCCCTATATCTGATAGTCTATGTATTCTCTGTGCCAAGTGTGTTAGTCCGGGTAGACTAGAAGAACAAATTTCATAGACATGCATATAAATATAAGGAAAAGGCTTATATACAAGAGGAAAAGGACATTGAGCCCAGTCCAGTTTAAAGTCATAAGTCTGATATTAACCCATATGCCCGAAATTAGTCTATGAAGTCTCCTTCTGACTCACAAAGTCACAGGTCAGTGGGTGCAGAATCCTGGCGCTGGCAGGGGTCTCCATATGGCTCCTTGCTTCCAGTCCTCAGGGTCCAACAACAGCAGAAGCAACTCCTCACTGGCAGAGGTCTCCATGTGTCCGCCCCGGCTTCAGAGGTCTGACTCCACCAGGGCAAAGCAGTGGGGTCTCTTCGCCAGCTCCTCCAGCTTCTCAGACACTGGCATCTTGTCTTATCTGTGATTCATCTCTCTGAGACTAACTCCCAACCACTGGGGAAGATAGCTTCTCATCTTCATGAGGGAAATATCGTGAGATTTCCCAGAAGTCTCAGGAGAAAGCCATGCCCACATAAAGGTCTCATTGGCTACTCAATGGCTATCTCCAGATTAACAGGCTAGACTCCACATTTCAATCATAAAATTAACATAAGTGCATGACTGCCACACCAAGGTTCTCAGGTTTGTCCCAGTTCCCTCAATAATGGCCCTAGTGGCCTGGGGTTTTACCTCAAGGTCTATGATCCACCTTGAGCTTATTCTTATGTGTGGAGTGAGATAAGAGTCTTACTTCATTTTTCTGTAGATACGTATCCATTTTTTCCAGCACTGTTTATAGAAGAGGGCATCATGCTTCCCATTTGACAATCAGTTACCTTTATGCTTATGTTTTTATTTCTGAGTCTTCAGCTTTTTTCTATTGGTCTGAATATCTGTCCTTTTGCCAGTACCACACTGTTTAGATTACTGTGGCTGTATAATAATTTCTAAAGTCAGGTAGAGCAAGCCCTTGTACTTTGTCCTTCAGAAGGAGTTCTCCACGAATACTAGATTTCATCCTTCTCCATATGAAGTTGGAAATCTGTCTTTCTGATTCTTTCAAGAAGGATGGTGGAATTTATAAAAGGATAGCATTGAACTTATAGAATGCCTTCGGTAGAACTGACATCTTTACTGTATTGAGTCTTCCAATCCTTGAACATTGCCTATTCCTCCATTTCTTGAATTCTGTCTTGATTTCTTGTAACAATCTTCTAGGAATTTTCCTCATGTAAATCTTTTGTTTTTTAAGTCAGGCATATCCCTATGTATTTCAATCTGTGCTTGAAGGTACAGTTTGTGCTTGAAGGTACTACCTTTTTAATTGTCCTTACTGTGATCTTGTCTGATGTGCATTGCAGACTGATAGACTTCTGTTTGTTGATTGTATATCCTACCATATTCCGTTATTGTTTCAAATACTCCACTAGTGGAATTTAGCGGTTTTTCAATGTATAGAATCACAATATCTATGCTAATGATAATTTCTCCTCTTCCTTCCCCAGATGGATACCATTGATGCCTTTTTGTTATCTTATGTTGTTATCTGGAACTGCCACTGTAATGTTCAAGAGGAGTGGGGGCAAGGGGCATCCTTTCTGGTCCCCCTTTTCACTTGAATTACTTTTGTTTTTTCTCCATTGACTACCACGTTGGCTATTGGTTTTTCATATATAGTTTGCATAATATTGTGTGCTTATTATGCTTTCTGGTTCTTTATCTACCATTCCCTATCACATTATATAGTGCCACTTTTCGTTTCTTGTTATGGCCTGTACCTTGAGGTCAATTTTGTCTGATATTAAGATTTCTTTCCCTGCTCTTTTTTCATTGCCGTTTTCTTGGTATATTTTTTTCCAGCCTCTAATTCTCAACCTGTTTTTGTCTACAAGCTTAAGATGTGTCTCCTGAGGCAGTAAATCAAAGGGTTGTGTTTCCTGAGCCACTCTGTTAGCCTCTGCTTTTTAATGCCTAAGTTCAAGCCATTGGTATTTAGTGTTATAATGTCCATCTGTGGACTCTGTGATGTCATCTTGAACATTTTGTGTTGGATGTTTTCCTACCTCCATTTCTTATCCACTTGTGTTGTGTGTGTTGGGTGTGGGGGTTCATTTTTGCCTTCTTTCCACTATTGATCCAAGTCTATCCTGGTGGCTGTTTTCTCTTTGTTGCCCTAAAGGTGGAGTTGTTCTATTTGATGATCTCCTTTTTTCACTCAATGAATGTTGATCTTCTGCCCATACAGGATTGAAAAAGACCTTTTGTACAGCTGAGTTTATTTTTGTGTATTCTCTGAGTTTTTCCTTGTCTTGGAAGACTCCTACTTTTCCATCTATCTTAATGAATAAGTTGGCCGTGTATAGTATAGTATTCTTGGGTTTGCATAGTTTTCCTTCATGCTTTAGAATATGTTACTACATTCTCTCCTCTTCTTCATCATGTCTGCTGATAATGTGAACATACTATCATTTAGGTACCTGTACATGACTATATGCTTTTCCCTAGATGCTCTTATGATCTTCTCATTGTCCTTTTAGTTGGATATTTTAACTATTATATGTCGCGGCAACTTCTTGAAGTGTAGACTGACTGGTGTTCTTTCAGTCTCCTGAATAATTGCCTGATTTTCGTTTATTAAGCCAGGGAAGATTCCCTCTAAGAATCCCCTTGTTATTTTTGCGGTTTAATGCTTTGTTGTGTTTTGTTCTGGTAGTACAATTATTCTAATATTGTTCC